>JANAVB010016600.1:11411682-11414182 GCA_029216955.1 Iris pallida | reverse complement strand
AACAACCTGCTTCTAATCCTATCTCCAGTCAACTAAGTCAAAAATTGACAATGGTCAACTACTGGTCAACAACTAGTCAATTTCTCAACATCCAAGTACTTGGTCATCAACAGGTCAACTTTTTAGGATTTCACCTATGCTAGCTATCTAGGTGTTGGCAACTAGAGATTAGCAAAAGAAAAACTCTATAATAGGCTAGCTCTAAACTTTCCAATCCTATCAAGTCACCCATAACTAAATGCCTATATTCTAAGCACACAATCCCAATACCACATATACATAAGCTCAAGAACAACAACCCTATACATATATCCTTGGTATATCATCTATATATATATATATATATATATATATATATATATATATATATATATATATATATATATATATATATATATATATATATATATATATACATATAACTGATCATCAAAGGGTTAAAGTAGACTAAACTCATAAGGAACTGAACAGTGCTTAGAAATTAGGCTAAGGATGAATGGTCTGAATCATCAGTGTAGGCAAAAGGAAATGATGCTAAGGAGACTAAAATTATAAGCTAAAGGACAGGACATTTGGGTCCACTTGTAAAGTCAAAGTGAAAGAAAACCTACATGGTGAATGAAACATGCCTCTAGATCAACCTGGCCTCTCCTCTCTATCTGGCTGAACTAACTACATGCTGGACAGTGGTCTGAAGAAGTGAATCAAACTAGTATACCGGGAATGCAATAGGCAGTATACTACAAATGAGTGCAGGCTACATATCAATCAAAATACATCACATATATATACAAACTATATATATTAACCCTCGTCACCTCAACTCTACTCAAGGTCTAATAACACACACTCCCTACCACATGCCTATCACTCCAATGAAGGGGTCAAATATTGTAAGGTGGGACAGATCAGTGAACTGTCCCAAGTGGTGAGTGCAGACCTCTAGTATGCATGATACTAACTCTCCAGATATGTAGAATATGGTAAGGGGTTGATGGTTATATTGGTGAGTCAATAATTGGGGTCTAAACTATGGTCCAGTGAAACCTATGATGCAACATGGTAGGTAATAAAATTTGAGTGCAGTGAACAAATTGTACAAGTCTGAACCAAAGGGACAGGGTATCTAGTGAAGGGTCTGCACACTGTCTATAAAGGTTGATCAAACATGACTGAACTCCACACAAAGAAAAATTAACTAAAATAGAAAACTGAACCAAATATAGGCTAAATAACATGGCAATACCCTATACAACAATGGCCTATAGATACCAACCAACCCATCACATATGCCAATATCATCTGTAATCTATATGTATATATAGACCTCTCAGTCTTAGGTGAACTGCAACTATACTCAAGGACAGGCTCTGGTCATGGGTGCCTCACTAGAAAAAGGTAAGGAAAGTAATAACAATCATCAAGGCTGTAAGGCATACTAACATCCTATATGTAAACTGGTTGGTATTATAAATAACAGGAAAATCATCAATGGGTTACTATTCTAATACCAATACTAACTATCATCTCTAGGGTACAGACACTCTACAAGTCATCATATTATTACACTATTAAAGAACTACATATGAATAAGCTCTACAAAACTAAATATCCCTACTCCTAAGTTATTTGATGATGGAATACAATTTTAAAACACATAAGGGTATGATAGAGATGATATGTTTAAAAACCTTTTCAAGATATAATCTGATAATCATATGCGTCTGTCTAAAATTATGTTACTCAGAGTCTTCGTCATGCTAGTGGGCAAGGCTATGATAATCACAGAGTCCTTGACTAAGGTACATACCTCTAAAATTATGGTATTTAAAATTTTTGTATTGCCGCATGCGACAGCGAAAACCTTAAATTCCTGCACCAGAAAAATACGTCCAAAATTTGACTATATGTCCTCACTATGCCAACTAACGCGACTATCGAAGATTCTAGATCCCATAACGGAGGTAACCTAGCCCATATGATTTTCTCAGAAGAGAAACAAACATAACAAAAGAGCAACATGACAAAATTAATCAATCAACAAGGAACAGATGGAATCGGATTTTCAAGATAGTTATAAGAGACAATTACGGGAATGGAATCGAGAAGAACAGAACTTACAGCAAGATCTCCAATGGTCTGTGCATCCTCGACTGTCCTGACGATCTCTGCTCGTCCCTGCTGGTTTTCCTGGTCTGTGCTGATGCTGCATGAACTGACGCTGATGAGAGAAATCGAGAATGACGGGAAAGGTCTCTGTACAGACGGAGGTTGCACCTCCAATGTAGCAGAAATGCCAACCTGAGTCGGCACAACAGGAGCTGCGGTCTCGAGGCCTGCTGAACGGACGAGAGGTGGCCAGCCTCTCGATGGTATCCCTCGGACCGGAGCGCGGTAAGATCTATCTCCTCCCTCAGAAGACAGATCAAAACAAGAAGCAATTATGAGAGAATGAAGCAAAAAAAAATCAAAGGAGGACAGTTTATATTCAAGGAAAGAC
>JANAVB010016600.1:11310416-11411669 GCA_029216955.1 Iris pallida | reverse complement strand
CACATGTGTGTGTGAGTCTAGGTGTACCTGTATGTGTGTGATACAAGGGTGGCAATGTGGCATGGTGTGTGACAGTGAGGTGTAATAGGTGAATGTGTGAAAGCATGACAGTTAGCAATAGGTTGACAGTAGAGTGCTAGGTTAGAAATGTGTGTGTGTGTCATGTGAACAGTAGAGTGTGATATGGTGTGTGGCATGGTGTGTGGGTACATGGCAGCATGGTGTTAAGTTAGTGTAGTGTAGGAAATAGGAATGCAATAGGGAACAGTGAACAAAATGGCAGGAAATCAATTACAGTTTTATGCAATGACAGTGAACTAACACAAAACATTGAATCAACATGGCTATTTTAACATGGAATTCAGTTTTAACAGGAATGAAGAAAATCAATATCAGTTCCTAAAAACCAACAGGTAACCCAAATTGACAGTTAACATACTACAAATTGAAACCTATTCTCAGGTTTTAAGTTCAGGAAAAAGGAAACCAACTGACTGCTATAACCAAAACCCAAAATTCGAAATACATTCAACAATGAAACCAACTATCATGAATTTAATCTAACAGTGAACCAGCATAGGTGAATGACTGAACATGGAAAACATTTCAGAATTAGTTGAAAACTGGAAATCAAAGTTAGAAATTAATTTTCAGGAATGTGTGATTCAGTTCATCACTAATCAGTCCATTCATATTCGAAAACCCCATAACCTTGCTAACCTCAACCAACACATGTAACCATCATTAACAACAAACTAATATACATGTAATTAAATCTAACAGATCAATTTGGCATCACAAATTAAGTTTATATAGGAATTAAACTCAAAAATTAAAGAATGGAAACTGAGTATCAGTTCAGTCCCATTCCCCTGTTCGAATTTCCATTTCTTGATCACAAACCTAATCTAACATGAAAATCTAACCTAGCAGAGATTAATACACATGCACATGAATTAAACACAGTAATTTAATTATCAAAACAGTTTAAAATAGGGAAACAATTCAGGATATTATAAAAACTGGAACTCGTATCAATCAATAATGGGAAAATCGAATTTCGAATACTAAAACATGTTAATAGCTAAATTAAAGGTTGGTAAATCATGAATCAAGTGTATGTGTCAGACAAGTCATTCGTGTCCCACCAAGTGGACACGAACGTGTCCAATACACACAAACACGTACACGTGCACTGCACAGTGCACAGCGTCGTGCGCGTGCACGCATGTCCAGTGCACGACACAGGCCACGTGGAGACACGTGGCCGTGCACACATGTACGCCTAGGGTAGGGGTACGTGTCCACGTGCCTGCAACGTGGCCATGATACGTGTCGTGTCTGTTAAATGCGTGTCAGTGAAGGAAATTCTCGCACGTGCACACAGTGCATGTCCAGTGCGCACGTGATTTCTCCTCGTGTGGTAAACCATATGCTTCTAAATTTTGGGAGCATAGTGTCAGTGATTTTTCTCATTCCCATAAATTTTTGTGTCCTCACGTGTCCGATACAAGGGGATATTCTGCCCGTGATGCAGGACACCGTGTATGTGCGTGCACAGCGTGTCCAACTCGAGAATCCGACACAACAAGACACAAAAATACCTAACACGCTTTACAGAAATTAACAAACCATCTAGATCTAGGATTCTATTCAAGTAGATTTGCAAAAAACAGCAAATCGAATCGTTCGGGCATTTCATCGAACACCTATCCTGTAGTTCGATACGTGTCCGATACGGTCACGTAACCTAATACAAATGACACAAAATTCCTACAGTAGCTAGGGGACACCTATTCCTAAGCCATCATGCACTAAAAACTGGATTAAATCATAGTTTAAGGATGTTTACCTATGTGTGTCAATCCTCCAAGAAAGCCCCAATGGAAAGATTTCCAATACCAACTCCAAAGCTCAAATGAACCCAAAACTGAGATTAACCTCCAGAAATAATAAACATATAGAAATTAGAACCTAATGCAAAAGACTAGGATTAAAAAGGAATTAAAATGAATTTATGGGAATTTTTGGAAGGAAAAAATACCTTTTCTTCAAAACTAGGTCAAGCTCTAAAAGAGGCAAGAACTCCTCAACATGACATTAAATAGGGAGGGTTCTCCTATGCTGGTCATGAGTAGAATAATTAGGGTTAGGGTTTCCTAAATTGGCCCATGGGCTTAAGTCATGATTAATTAAGTCATGAAGTCATAAGCCATTTCATAAAACTAAATCATGATTTAAATTCACTAAACCAAATCTCATCATTCGAAAACTAATCTCTAATGACTAAAATGGGTTAACTCAAGTTAGGCTAGGGTTACCATAGCTAGGGTTAGGTTCTAGGCTAGTCTACTAGTCTCAGCAAGTCAAAGTCAAACTAGAATTCCCAATCTAATATTTTAATCAAAATTCTAATAAGCCAAAATGACCAAACTATTCCTAGGCTAAAATGATAAATAAATATCCCTAATCACTTGGTTAGGCTCTAGGTCAGACAGTCTCTCGGGTTTCACTAGCACATCAAAATCACAAGTCATGATTTAAAACAGTTTTTAAACAGTTTAAAAATGATTAAAAATCACCAAATATTATGATGTGAAATAAATATCAATAAATAATAATTATAATTATAAAATTTCAAAATTACCTCATCTGAAAAACTGGGTGTTACAATCCTACCCACCTTAGAAAAATTTCGTCCTCGAAATTAAAAGGCGAAACTACACTGATGAGAAGGAAGATAGATATACCTCATAGTTATACCTCACGGTGCAAACAGATATGGTATCGCTCGTGCATCTCATCCTTCTGCTCCAGGTAGACTCTCTTGGAGAATGATGCCTCCATGCGACGCGAACCAAGGGTATCACCTGGTTTCTCAGCACCTTCTCTCGGCAATCCAGAATCTCTACTGGCTACTCTGGATAACTGAGAGTAGGCCCTACCTCAATCTATGAGTGATCGAGTACATGGCTAGGGTCAGCCACGCACCGTCTCAACTATGATACGTGGAATATGTTGTGGACACCCACTAGTGCAGGTGGCAAGTCTAGCCTATAAGCCACATCACCGATCCTCCGCTGATTACGAAAGGTCCGATGAAGCGCGGGCTAAGCTTCCCACATCCACCAAAATATAGTACCACGAGTCAGAGATATCCGCATAAAATCTATGTCTCCAACTAATCACAAGCAAGGTCTCAAGTTACTAAATAATCAAACATGATCATCAACACAACAACAACCTGCTTCTAATCCTATCTCCAGTCAACTAAGTCAAAAATTGACAATGGTCAACTACTGGTCAACAACTAGTCAATTTCTCAACATCCAAGTACTTGGTCATCAACAGGTCAACTTTTTAGGATTTCACCTATGCTAGCTATCTAGGTGTTGGCAACTAGAGATTAGCAAAGAAAAACTCTATAATAGGCTAGCTCTAAACTTTCCAATCCTATCAAGTCACCCATAACTAAATGCCTATATTCTAAGCACACAATCCCAATACCACATATACATAAGCTCAAGAACAACAACCCTATACATAATCCTTGGTATATCATCTATATATATATATATATATATATATATATATATATATATATATATATATATATATATATATATAGATATATATATATATAATACATATAACTGATCATCAAAGGGTTAAAGTAGACTAAACTCATAAGGAACTGAACAGTGCTTAGAAATTAGGCTAAGGATGAATGGTCTGAATCATCAGTGTAGGCAAAAGGAAATGATGCTAAGGAGACTAAAATTATAAGCTAAAGGACAGGACATTTGGGTCCACTTGTAAAGTCAAAGTGAAGAAAACCTACATGGTGAATGAAACATGCCTCTAGATCAACCTGGCCTCTCCTCTCTATCTGGCTGAACTAACTACATGCTGGACAGTGGTCTGAAGAAGTGAATCAAACTAGTATACCGGGAATGCAATAGGCAGTATACTACAAATGAGTGCAGGCTACTATCAATCAAAATACATCACATATATATACAAACTATATATATTAACCCTCGTCACCTCAACTCTACTCAAGGTCTAATAACACACACTCCCTACCACATGCCTATCACTCCAATGAAGGGGTCAAATATTGTAAGGTGGGACAGATCAGTGAACTGTCCCAAGTGGTGAGTGCAGACCTCTAGTATGCATGATACTAACTCTCCAGATATGTAGAATATGGTAAGGGGTTGATGGTTATTGGTGAGTCAATAATTGGGGTCTAAACTATGGTCCAGTGAAACCTATGATGCAACATGGTAGGTAAAAATTTGAGTGCAGTGAACAAATTGTACAAGTCTGAACCAAAGGGACAGGGTATCTAGTGAAGGGTCTGCACACTGTCTATAAAGGTTGATCAAACATGACTGAACTCCACACAAAGAAAAATTAACTAAAATAGAAAACTGAACCAAATATAGGCTAAATAACATGGCAATACCCTATACAACAATGGCCTATAGATACCAACCAACCCATCACATATGCCAATATCATCTGTAATCTATATGTATATATAGACCTCTCAGTCTTAGGTGAACTGCAACTATACTCAAGGACAGGCTCTGGTCATGGGTGCCTCACTAGAAAAAGGTAAGGAAAGTAATAACAATCATCAAGGCTGTAAGGCATACTAACATCCTATATGTAAACTGGTTGGTATTATAAATAACAGGAAAATCATCTACAATGGGTTACTATTCTAATACCAATACTAACTATCATCTCTAGGGTACAGACACTCTACAAGTCATCATATTATTACACTATTAAAGAACTACATATGAATAAGCTCTACAAAACTAAATATCCCTACTCCTAAGTTATTTGATGATGGAATACAATTTTAAAACAACATAAGGGTATGATAGAGATGATATGTTTAAAAACCTTTTCAAGATATAATCTGATAATCATATGCGTCTGTCTAAATTAGTTACTCAGAGTCTTCGTCATGCTAGTGGGCAAGGCTATGATAATCACAGAGTCCTTGACTAAGGTACATACCTCTAAAATTATGGTATTTAAAATTTTTGTATTGCCGCATGCGACAGCGAAAACCTTAAATTCCTGCACCAGAAAAATACGTCCAAAATTTGACTATATGTCCTCACTATGCCAACTAACGCGACTATCGAAGATTCTAGATCCCATAACGGAGGTAACCTAGCCCATATGATTTCTCAGAAGAGAAACAAACATAACAAAAGAGCAACATGACAAAATTAATCAATCAACAAGGAACAGATGGAATCGGATTTCAAGATAGTTATAAGAGACAATTACGGGAATGGAATCGAGAAGAACAGAACTTACAGCAAGATCTCCAATGGTCTGTGCATCCTCGACTGTCCTGACGATAGCTCGTCCCTGCTGGTTTTCCCTGGTCTGCTGCTGATGCTGCATGAACTGCCGCTGATGAGAGAAATCGAGAATGACGGGAAAGGTCTCTGTACAGACGGAGGTGCACCTCCAATGTAGCAGAAATGCCAACCTGAGTCGGCACAACAGGAGCTGCGGTCTCGAGGCCCTGCTGAACAGGACGAGAGGTGGCCAGCCTCTCGATGGTATCCCTCGGACCGGAGCGGTAAGATCATATCTCCATAACCATCATGAAGACAGATCAAAACAAGAAGCAATTACTGAGAATGAAGCAAAAAAAATCAAAGGAGGACAGTTTATATTCAAGGAAAGACATAAACAGCAAGTTTAGATAAAATTAATCTGATTAAGAGTTTTTCCTAGTGTGATTGAGTACCCTCAAAAATATCCTAATCCTACTGCAGGCTGTAGTGATACTCTAGTTCGAATACCACTATATAACTCGACCTGCATGGGCCACCACTAAAAACGTGTCACGACCCGCACCCTAGAGTAAGGGCACGAGACGTGGGTACGTCCAGCTTACGTCGCAGTATCGGCGGTAGAACGTTGTCCTAGGTCAAACATCTAACATATAAATGTACATGTACAGTATATACACTCCGAATGGAGGTGACATAGCAAATACAGTCTCAATCACATCTAAGGTAGAGCATGATAAAAGATAGATAGATAGATAAGAACAGAATGAAATCCATAG
This sequence comes from Iris pallida, assembly GCA_029216955.1. Lineage (NCBI taxonomy): Eukaryota > Viridiplantae > Streptophyta > Magnoliopsida > Asparagales > Iridaceae > Iris > Iris pallida. The sequence continues at coordinate 11,405,557 of JANAVB010016600.1, read as the reverse complement.
AGATACAATCCAGATAAGTCTAAGATAACATCTCCATAACATCAGATAAAATAAACTCCCAGTATATATATACAATAATGTATCACTGAGAAAGACTAGGTAAGGTCTAAACTAGCAATCTAAACCACTGGTGGTAGATCCTCTACTGCAAGTGGGTCAAGTCACAAGTGATGTCTAAAGCTGCACCATAATGGGTAGCCACCAGAGCCTCATCATTCTCTGTAAAATTTTCAACAGGTCCAGTCAGGATAGGAGCGAGTACAGTACATCTCAACAAATCATAACAGGTTAGGAAATATAAACATGCTAGAGAGTAAGATACAGAAAACTGAAGAACAACATGATGTAAAAAGAGAGAGACTGTAAGTAAATAGCTACAGTATATAGAGAACTAACAGTGACTAGTGATTCAGAGCACAAGATGGTTATGTAAACGGCACGATGTTACACACAGTAATCTAAAGAGGTTGCACACGAGTAAACTACTGGATTGAATACATAACCACTTCTACTCTCCGCCCCAATCAATACACAAGGATCTAGCCAAGTTATGTTATTGCATATGAAGTATAGTCGTACACGAAGATCATGTAAACATGAATATATACGATTTTATACGATTTGCACACGAATGTCACGAATACAAGGAGTACACGATGCTCACGATAAAGTAAACGAACATGAAATACCCGATGTATCCGCTAAGGGGATAACATCGCATGATAAGATCTATATAGTACTAATCTGTGTTTCCAACGTGTCAGCATCATGTAAAGTAATCTAAAGCAGAAATATAATCCTAAACAAGATATAAAATGATCAGAGAATGTACTCGCCTGTATCCTGAGTATCTGAAGAGTATCTACTGTCATAGGAGTGGTGTCTGTCTCCTATAGAACAGTACAAGTCACTATAAGTCTAAAATAATATATCAGACTGCTACAATGCATCTACATGATGTTTGGGGTCAAACTGGACTAAAGTCAACTCTCGGTCAACTCTAGTCAACTAGACTAGTCAAACTAGGTCAACTAGGTCAAGCCTAAGCCAAACAAGTCTCACTAAGCCTAACCAGCCTATTCTAGCAAGCACTCACACTGTCTAGGCTATATGAGCCAACTACACACCTTAACTGGCATTCAAACCATAAACACAGGTTATGAGCCATAGGCCATAGGCTATATCACCTATAGTCTAAATCACATATTACATATATTCTCACACATTTCACACATTCAATATAATCTAATTTAATATAGTTAACACATATTTATACATATATACATATAGGTCACATTGATATATATATATCACATATATATATATATATATATATATATATATATATATATAATAATATATATATTATATTATATATATATATATTATATAATATAACATATATATAAATAGGGTGATAGGGGTAAATAATGGCACATGTGTGTGTGAGTCTAGGTGTACATGTATGTGTGTGATACAAGGGTGGCAATGTGGCATGGTGTGTGACAGTGAGGTGTAATAGGTGAATGTGTGGAAGCATGACAGTTAGCAATAGGTTGACAGTAGAGTGCTAGGTTAGAAATGTGTGTGTGTGTACATGTGAACAGTAGAGTGTGATATGGTGTGTGGCATGGTGTGTGGGTACATGGCAGCATGGTGTTAAGTTAGTGTAGTGTAGGAAATAGGAATGCAATAGGGAACAGTAAACAAATGGCAGGAAATCAATTACAGTTTTATGCAATGACAGTGAACTAACACAAAATATTGAATCAACATGGCTATTTTTACATGGAATTCAGTTTTAACAGGAATGAAGAAAATCAATATCAGTTCCTAAAAACCAACAGGTAACCCAAATTGACAGTTAATATACTACAAATTGAAACCTATTCTCAGGTTTTAAGTTCAGGAAAAGAAAACCAACTGACTGCTATAACCAAAACCCAAATTTTGAAATCCATTCAACAATAAACCTAACTATCATGAATTTAATCTAACAGTGAACCAGCATAGGTGAATGACTGAACATGGCAAAACATTTCAGAATTAGTTGAAAACTTGAAATCAAAGTTAGAAATTAATTTTCAGGAATGTGTGATTCAGTTCATCACTAATCAGTCCATTCATATTCGAAAACCCCATAACCTTGCTAACCTCAACCAACACATGTAACCATCATTAACAACAAACTAATATACATGTAATTAAATCTAACATAGCAATTTAGCATCAAAAATTCAGTTTAAATAGGAATTAAACTCAGAAAATTAAAGAATGGAAACTGAGTATCAGTTCAGTCCTATTCCCCTGTTCGAAATTTCATTTCTTGATTACAAGCCTAATCTAACATGAAAATCTAACCTAGCAGTGATTAATACACATGCACATGAATTAAACCAGTAATTTAATTATCAAAACAGTTTAAAAAGGGAATCAATTTAGGATATTATAAAAACTGGAACTCGTATCAGTCAATAATGGGAAAATCGAATTTCGAATACTAAAACATGTTAATATGCTAAATTACAGGTTGGTAAATCATGAATCAAGTGTACACGTGTCAGACAAGTCATTCGTGTCCCACCAAGTGGACACGAACGTGTCCAACACACACAAACACGTACACGTGCACTGCACAATACACAGCGCGTGCACGCGTGTCCAGTGCACGACACAGGCCACGTGGAGACAGTGGCCGTGCACATGTGTATGCCTAGTATAGGGGTATGTGTCCACGTGCCTACAACATGTCCATGATACGTGTCGTGTCTATTAAACGTGCGTGTCAGTGAAGGAAATTCCCGCACGTGCACACAGTACGTGTCTAGTGTGCGCGCAATTTCTTCTCGTGTGGTGAACCATATGCTCCCAAATTTTGGGAGCATAGTGTCAGTGATTGCCCCCATCATTCCCATAAATTTTCGTGTCCTCACGTGTCCGACACAAGGAGATATTCAGCCCGTGATGCAGGACATCGTGTACGTGCGTGCACAGCGTGTCCAACTCGAGAATTCGACATAATAAGACACCAAAATACCTAACACTCTTCACAGAAATTAACAAACACATCTAGATCTAGGATTCTATTCAAGTAGATTTATAAAAACAACAAATCGAATCGGTTCGGGCATTTCATCGAACACCTAGCCTATAGGTTCGATATGTGTCCGATACGGACACGCAACCTAATGCAAATGACATGAAATTCCTACAGTAGCTAGGGGACACCTATTCCTAAGCCATTATGCACTAAAAACAAGATTAAATCATAGTTTAAGGGTGTTTACCTATGTGTGTCAATCCTCCAAGAAAGCCCCAATGGAAAGATTTCCAATACCAACTCCAAAGCTCCAAATGAACCCAAAACTGAGATTAATCTCCAGAAATAATAAACATACAGAAATTAGAACCTAATGCAAAAGACTAGGATTAAAAATGAATTAAAATAAATTTATGGGGATTTTTGGAAGGGAAAAAATATCTTTTCTTCAAAACTAGGTCAAGCTCTAAAAGAGGCAAGAACTTCTCAACGTGACATTAAATAGGGAGGGGTTCTCCTATGGCTGGTCATGAGTAGAATAATTAGGGTTAGGGTTTCCTAAATTGGCCCATGGGCTTAAGTCATGATTAATTAAGTCATGAAGTCATAAGCCATTTCATAAAACCATAAATCATGACTTAAATTCACTAAACCAAATCTCCTCATTCTAAAACTAATCTCTAGTGACTAAAATGGGTTAACTCAAGTTAGGCTAGAGTTACCATAGCTAGGGTTAGGTTCTAGGCTAGTCTACTAGTCTCAGCAAGTCAAAGTCAAACAAGAATTCACCAATCTAATATTTTAATCAAAAATTCTAATAAGCCAAAATGACCAAACTACCCCTAGGCTAAAAATGATAAATAAATATCCCTAATCACTTGGTTAGGCTCTAGGTCAGACAGTCTCTCGGGTTTCACTAGAAGCACATTAAAATCATAAGTCATGATTTAAAATAGTTTTTAAACGGTTTAAAAATAATTAAAAATGATTAAAATCACCAAAAATCATGATGTAAAATAAATATCAATAAATAATAATTATAATTACAAAATTTCAAAATTACCCTCATCTGGAAAACTGGGTGTTACAGAACTAATAGTATAAAACTTTATGGTAGGATTACAATAACATAATATCAGAATGGATTCAAGCCTATTTTTCTTGTTGTGTCATCGACTAGCTAGCGCTTGAGGCCCTTGGTGAACGGATCTGCCAGGTTCTCCTAACTCCGAACATCAATCACTGTAATAACCTCTCTTGATGAGATCGTGTACTACCCTGTGCTTTAACCGTACAGTCGTCTTCTTTTCGTTGAAGAGGTCATTTGATGCCATCGTCGCAGTTGCCTGGTTGTCGCAGTATATCGGTATTGTGGTATTTGTGCCCCAGCCATTGGAAGATTATACATGAGCTTCCGAAGCTATTTTGCTTCCTCCGCTACGGTATCAAGTGCAAGGAACTCAGATTCCATGGATGATCGCGAGAGCATAGTCTGCTTCTTCGACTTCCACGATATAGCAGCTCCATCCATTGTGAAAATAAATCCACCTGTAGACCTCTCGCTCTCCAACTCTGAGCACTAGCTGGTATCACTGAAGCCTTTTACTACTAGAGGATCTTCGCTGTAGTGCAGTACATATGTCTGAGTCTTCTTGAGATATCTCATAACCCATTTCACAGTTTTCCAGTGCTCAATGCCTGGGTTGCTCGTGAAATGACTCAACATTGCCACGGCGAAAGCTATGTCAAGCCTTATGACAGTAGTAGCATACATCAAACTCTCAATAACGTTTGCGTACTCTAGCTGCCTGACGCTTTTCCTCGAATTAGGCTTCAACTTTATATCACACCTGTAAGGCGTATCGATCCCTGGAAGATTATGATACCCGTAACATGTGATCATCTTCTCATATAATGAGACTGTGGCAGCGCTAGTCCAGTGTCTGTCCGGATGATCTTGATCCCTAAGATCACATCAGCTTCCTCCAAGTCCTTCATACTAAACTTATTCGAGATAAACTTTGTCTCCGTGACGCAGACCATATCCGTACCTAGAATTAGCATGTCGTCCACGTACAGACAAACGATTACACCTCTTCCGTTAGCGAACTTTGTGTAAACACACTTGTCCGTCTCGCTGACCCTGTGGCCATTTGACCTTATAACCTTGTCAAATTTCTCATACCATATCTTGGGATCTTGTTTAAGATCGTACAAGAATTTTACCAACTTGCAGACTTGTCTTCAAGACCCTTGATGATAAATCCCTCTGGCTGTTGAATGTAAATCTCTTCGGTCAGCTTGCCATTTAGGAAAGCCATTTTCATATCCATCTGATGTATCATCAACTTATATATTGCTGCGAGAGCAATTAACATTCTGATGGTGGTTATTTGGGCTACTAGAGCATACGTGTCAAAGTAGTCAATCCCTGCGAGTGCAATTAATATTCTGATGGTGGTCATCCGGGTTACCAACCTAGCCTTGAATTTGTCAATAGTTCCATCTGCTTTCATCTTCTTCTTGAAGTTCCATTTGCATCTGATGGGTTTTGCTCCTTCAGGAAGATCAACCAACACCCAAGTGTTATTTGAGGTGATGGAATCAATTTTATTGTCTATCGCCTCCCTTCAGAAAACTGCGTCTCTGGTCTTCATCGCCTCATCATAGGTAAGCAGATTTACTTCCACATGATAGGTGACAAAGTCACTTTCGAAGTCCTTCGGCCTCCTCACACGCTTAGCTGAAGGCTCAGCGAGTTCTGGTTCAACCGTTGTTTCAACAACAACATCTTCTTAGACTACATTCTCATTGAAAACTTTAGTTTCTTGCGCACCCTCATTGTTCTCCGAAATGTCCGCAAGAACAATGTTCTTGTGCCTTACAAATTTGTCTTCAAAATATTCTGCGTCGCAAGATTCATTGATATGATTTGACTCAATGTCAAGAAATCTCCGAGCATTACTCTTCTCGGCATAACCCAAAAAGATTGTCTTTGTAGTCCTTGTCCCGAGCTTCTGAATCTTCAGATCTGGAAGCTTCACATATGCCAGGCACCCCCACACTCGAATGACATTTAAGTTAGGTCTGACTTTGAACCAGAGTTCATGAGGAATAATGTCTGAAGTTGCATGAGGCACTATATTTAGAATACAAGTGGCCGTCAATGCAGCTTCCCCCCCAGTAGCACTTTGGCAGACCCATAGTCAATAACATTGAGTTAATCATTTCTGTCAACGTTCTGTTCTTCCTCTCTGCTACTCTATTTGACTGAAGAGAGTACGAAGCAGTGGTCTCGTTGACAATTCCATGTTCTTTGTATAACGATACAAATTCATGAGACCGATACTCTTCACCTTGATCACTTCTTATTCTCTTTAGTTGTTGTCCAGTCTGCCGCTCTACTTCGGCCCTGAACTCTTTGAGCTTCTCGAATGCTTCATCTTTAGCCTTCAGAAGGTAGACAAAAGCGTACTTTGAGAAGTCATCGATGAAGGTTATGAAATACTTTATCCCGGCCTTTGTAAAGAATTATTTGAAGTCACAGATATCAGAGTGTACCAACTCTAGAAGATCTGTGCTTCGATTAACCCGAGGAAAGGGTTTCCTTGTGATCTTCGTTTGAGCACAAACTTCACATTTTCTACCTTACCCCCACATTTGGAGATAAGTCCTAGACTAGATATTCTGTTTATTCATTTACAATGAATATGTCCTAGCCTATTATGCCACAACTCAAGAGTATAAACAGAATGAGTGATTGCATTAATAACATTGAACTAATTTACAAGCTGAATTTTAAACATTCCTTCAGTATAAAAAGTTTTCCCGAAGTATGTTCCCTTTATGGACATCACCATCTGGCCAGCATTGATGTCCATCCTTAGGTCTGCATTGTAGAGTAGGCCCCCCGAGACCAGGTTCTTTGTAATAGCAGGTACATGCTTCACACCCTGAAGTATCAGAAACTTTCCCGAAGTCAGCTTCAAAACCACCGTTCCGATCCCAAGCACTTTAGCTTGTGCCTGGTTTGCCACCATAACAACTTCAGAAGTTAGCGTATAGGTGGTGAACCACTTCTTGCTTGAGCAGACATGGCAGGTGGCACCAGTATCTACCTACCAGTCAGAGTCAGCCCTTACAGCAGTGACCTGCGCAATCATTGCAACAACGTCAGTGATCATTGAAACCTTGCTAGGCTCACCTTGCTCTGATTGCTTGGTCTTTGCTTTGCATTCACTCTTGAAGTGGCCCTTCTTGCCACACTTGAAACAAGGCATCTGAGACTTCGTCTTATGATTCTTGAAGGAAGTCCCCTTAACTTTCAGATTGTTAGGGTCCTTCTTCTTGCTGTGGGAAGCCGCATGCTTTCCCTTGTGTTCCTTGGTGTGAACCAAATTGGCATTAGCCAATTGTTTGGACAGTGCGTCCACCTTCAGTTGAGCCCTCATTTGGTTCTCAACATAGACTTCCTACAGGAGATCTTCCAGACTGATCTTCAACTTTTTCCTATGCATATTTGCATAGAACTTGCTCCACCCAGCGGAGAGCTTAGAGACGATCCCTCCAACAACAAACTTGTCGGGGAGGGGCATCGCCTCATCATCCAACTTCTGTCACAGCTTTAGGAACTCCTTCACCTGCGGCAGCATTGGCTTCTCATCTTCAAAGAACCACTTGTGATATTTTTAACTAAAAATATCTTGCTTCGGTTCTTATCATCTTCGTATAATTTTTCGAGAGACTCCCAAATCTCTTTGGCAATAGTCTTCTTTGAATTTAATTCTGCAAGGGAGTCTTCCATAGCATTTAGGATCATAAGCCTGCAAATGCTATTGTCCCTTCTTCACTTGGCCTGATTCTTAGTAGCAGCAGAAATTTTGGCTGCAGATCCAGTTTTCGGAATAGTAGGTTCCTCCTCAAAAATACATGATCAACGTCAGAGAATTGAATATTGAGGCTAACCTTCCTTTTCCAGATTTGATACTGTTCACCATCAAATTGCTCTAACTTTGGGAAGTTAGGATTGATTAGTGAAGCACAAAAGTTTTTTATCTTGAAATCAAGCTTTGAGATTGTTAGTCCCGGGACGTAATTTTCGATGGAAAACTGAAAAATGAAATGATTGTAAACAACGTTTCGACGCAACACTTCAAAGAAGGTGCACAACAGAGATCCTTGGAGGATTCTGGATTACGAAAGTCTAAAAAGATTTTGTAACAACAGCAAACGAATGTAATTCTTCTAAAAAGAAGGTACAAATCGAATTGCTAGCAGCAGCAGCGATGGTCCACTAACAGTTTCTGATTAGATCAGAACTGTTCTCGTTCAGAACGAGTTGAAGTGGGTCAGACGATAAAGTGGATGGAAGAACGCATGCTGGGGTGAATGATCACCGGCGCTCAAAGCTTGATTCGCCCCATACGAACAGCTTCCAAGAACCAGCAAGTTCGACGAAGAACTTTGGAACACTCCGCTCTTCTGACTCATTGGATGGCGTACGGACTCCTGCGCTTCTCTTCTCTCTCAAACTCTGTGGAATTCGTAAGGAATGTGTTCTGAACAGTTGTGTACAGAGAGAGAGAGAGAGAGAGAGAGAGAGAGGGAGAGAATAGAACCTTATATAGGCCCACGCTGCACCGCGCGCACCCCGCGCCAACTGTAGCGCCAACTGCTGCACCATCTGGCAGCGCCAAGTGCAAAGTGCACCAACAAAATGCCACATTACGCCTCATGAGCCCGAGTCGCTAAGCCCCTACGGGGCTTAGCTCCAATGGAATAAATTTCAAGAGCAAGAAGCTAATGCTTTACCATGGAGTCTTAACCTTATCTCCTAGTAAAATCACCCACATGGTTCCCTCTTTAGGGTCACCACACTATGTGCATATCTCAACAACACATACCAAGTATATATATTGAGATACCTCATGATGCTTTTCCAATATGGGACTAAACTTTACTAGGCATGTGTTGAGCGCAAGCTCTCTTTACATGTTATAAAGGAAAAGCTCCAACACATCTCTTATTGATTGTTAGATCTTTGGGTCATTGTTATGTTCTCCGAAACTTAAAAAAGGACAAAAACGACAAAAAATCGAACAAAAATGACAAAAAACGAACAAAAATTACAAAAAACGAACAAAAAAAGACCAAAAACAAAAAAAAAAAACGACAAAAAAACAAACAAAAACAACGAAAAACGAACAAAAATGACAAAAAAAAAACAAAAACGACAAAAAGGGACAAAAACAACAAAAAAGGACAAAAACGACTAAAAAACAAACAAAAACAACAAAAAACAACAAAAAACGAACAAAAATGACATAAAACGAACAAAAACGACAAAAAACGAACAAAAAAGGACAAAAACGACAAAAACCGAACAAAAATGAAAAAAACGAACAAAAATTACAAAAAACGAACAAAAATGACAAAAAACGAACAAAAAAGGACCAAAAACAACAAAAAAAAATGACAAAAACGACAAAAAAAACAAACAAAAACAACGAAAAACGAACAAAAATGACAAAAAAAGAACAAAAACGACAAAAAAGGGACAAAAACAACAAAAAAGGACAAAAACGACAAAAACAAACAATAACAAAAAAACGAACAAAAATGACAAAAGACGAACAAAAACGACAAAAACGAACAAAAAAGGACAAAAACGACAAAAACCGAACAAAAATGAAAAAAACGAACAAAATTACAAAAAACGAACAAAAACGACAAAAAAACGAACAAAAAAGGACCAAAAGCAAAAAAAATGACAAAACGACAAAAAAACAACAATAACAATGAAAAACGAACAAAATAACAAAAAAACGAACAAAAACGACAAAAAAACGGACAAAAACAACAAAAAACGACAAAAAAAAACAAAAACAACAAAAAAGAGCAAAAATGACAAAAAAGAACAAAAACGACAAAAAACGGACAAAAACAACAAAAAAGAGCAAAAATGACAAAAAACGAACAAAAACGACAAAAAACGGACAAAAACAACAAAAAAGGGCAAAAACGAACAAAAAACAAACAAAAAACAAACAAAAAACAACCAAAAAACGAACAAAAATAACAAAAAAACGAACAAAAACGACAAAAACGACCAAAAATGAACAAAAACGACCAAAAACGACAAAAAACAAAGAAAAACAACATAAAATGACCAAAAACGAACAAAAATGACAAAAAACGAACAAAAACGACCAAAACCGAAAAAATGACCAAAAACAAACAAAAACAACAAAAAATGACCAAAAACGAACAAAAAGATCAAATTATAGCATACCAACCTTCCGCTTAAGTTGTAATGTAATTGCGATTACATAGGTTTTATAATGTAATTGAGTTTAGAAGAAACTGATGTAATGTAATCAAACTTGTAATCGCGATTACATTACATCTATTTTTTTTTGTCCAACCAAACACCCGAGTTAGATTGACAACGTAATGCCAATTACATTACGTTGTCAAATCCTGCAAACCAAACGGACCCTAGGTATATTAAATTCACAGTAGAACGAGCTCTTGGTGTTTTGATATATATACATGGAGTTATAAGCAACTAGTGTGCAACTCTTTGCAGATGACTTTCAGCAAAAGGCAAATAATGAAAAAATTGGCCCGGCCCACGAAAGACAGCGGGCAGCAGAAGTTGCCGGGAACAAACTTGTCAATTGGCCGAAACCAAAGAAAAACAGAAAACAATAAAAATTGCATGTAATAGACCTGTAAATTATTTTTTATTAGGGCTCGAGAAAGACATCGGACAGGCCGAAGTTGCAGGAATAGACTTGTCAGTTGGCCCGGCCCACGAGCCCGGCCCACGAGCCCGGCCTTCAAGGTTGGTCCAAGTGTGGTTTCGGTCTGATTAATCATAGGGCGGAGTTATGTCGAAACTTATTGTGCCTCATATCTCGGCCATAAGTTAGGCATGGTGCGGCTCAAAGCCCAAGCTTGGCCGGCCTGAATTTCAACCTCTAATAAATACATTACTTTTATGCATAGTAACTTGTGGTATTTAGTAGTATTTTGATAAGAATTATAATTTTCTTATTTTAAAATTGATATTTTGGACTTTAAATATCATCATAAATCGATTAATGACTTGAGCAACATATTGGTTGGTATGTAATAAAATCTAGCATAAACTCATACAGACACAAATAGACCACCCTAGACTTTTATAACATCTAGTATTGATTTAGATTTGTGTTAGTATTTTTTTGAGATTTTTCGATAATTAAAACTAAAGAAAACTTAAGAAATGAATTACTAAAAAAAGTCTTTCATATATATATATATATATATATATATATATATATATAAAAGCATCCTAGATGGGGTGATGTTGGGTACAGTTTAAATTTGTTAACAGCATATTTATGGAGTCCAAATTTGATCAAATATTAACTTGATTATATTTGGACGTACATAATTAATGTTGTACTATTTTAAAATTTTCTATCATCTAAAATTGGATCTCTTATTTATATATTTTTTTCTTATACAATTTTTGGAAACCCTTTACATCAAACTACGTCTTATAAAAAGAAAAAGAAAAAGAAAAAGAAAAGGGAACTTATTAATTGAACATGACAACCAACATTCTGTAAGATTTGGTCATTATAAGGACCATATGTTGAAGGACCATTACCTAAGGACCCTTTTGTTAAATTCCGCATACAGATTCTTTTCTAGCTACTACTAATTTTCTAAGTTTAAGGATTAAATTTGTAATCCTTGATGGACTTTTATGTAAAAACGTACACATTCACAACCGACAATTGGCTGAGAAAATGCCCAAAAAAGCGAATTGCGGATCTGGCACGAGCGCCACGGATGGCTGCACTCCCATCGCTTTGCACAATTAACAAACAACCTCACTTACTGCCACCGACAAGAACTAGCTACAAACTGATCGACCGGTCCACATGGAATATTCGTGGTGTCGTGGGTGTCCCAAAGTAGGTCTTTTTAAGAGAAAAGCTAAGTAGCAGTTACGTGATCTTTGACGTCATCGCCAGAAGACGAATTTTTCCGGTAAGATACTTTTGGTGCGGCTGTCGTTCTCCGTGAGAGCCCACCTCCGGCGTGACGCGGCAAAAAGATGGCGTCGTCTGGTCGTCAGCAGGAACCACTTGTGTTCGCATTTGGCTAGTGCGGCTCGGCTCGGCTCGGCTCGAACGTCACTTTTTGGCATCATCTCGTCGTCAGCAGTAACCACGTGTGTTTCATTTGCACAGAAGTGTCTTTTTAAATTTTTTATTATGTTTGGTTCAACCCCAAAGGCCGGAAGTAACAAAATATATATATGAATAAATTTTTATATAAAGCAATAAATTTATACTTTATTGCGCTAGAGGGGACGGGTTAACGGAATTGCGGATGCAGGAACAGTCCGTCAAGTGAGTTGGCGGGCTCTGTCACAGAAGTGAGGAGCCCGACAACTCAGTTGGAGGGCCATGGTTAGCTCCAACCCTCCATTTGAGTTGGAGGCTTGAAGTGGCCCCCCTCCCCCTCTTATACGTCCAAAGCAGATAATTATATTTATAATCTATACTACTGTTTATTGAAGTGGCCCCTCCCCCAAACATTCACTATTAGCACAAAATTACGTGATGGAAATCTGTTTAATTAACTAAATTTAACAACATATTTAAGAATGTGAAGTTTATAATCTCAATATTACTATTTTTTGAATAATTGACCGAATTTTTAACGTATTTTATTTGTACTGAGCTAATTTATACTCGTACTTTTATCGTCAAAAATTTTCCTTTGTCGAATTGCTAACAAGGATTTCAAATATTATAGTAGGGCTTAGAAATAATTTAAAATTAAGCCGCCTAAACAGTGTATATATCATCATTTAAATAAATTAAAATAATAATAATAATTAACTAAATAATTATATAAATAATCTACTAGTTATTAAAAGAACTTAATCAAACAGTTAACCACCTAATATCTAATATGATATATAGGAGGCATTTGTTTGCTCGAATTTAAATCCTAAAAATAACATTTTTTTTACAAAATATCATATAATTTTAAAATATTTTTTTATACATTACACGTACAAATTACTAGTAATCAGTAAATGCACGTGCTTTACAAGTATAATAGTGAACGTTTGGGAGAGGGGATCACTTCAAGCCTCCAACTCAAATGGAGGGTTGGCTTCAAGCCTCCAACTCAAAGGAGGGTTGGAGCTAGCCATGGCCCTCCAACTGAGTTGGCGGGCTCCTCATTTCTGTGACAGAGCCTGCCAACTCACTTGGCAGACGGTCCCTGCATCCGCAATTCTGGAAACCTCTCCCCTCTAGTGCAATAAAGTATAAATTTATTACTTTATACAAAAATTTATTTTATATATATATATATATATATATATATATATATATATATATAGCGTTTGGTTTATGCGGGAAGTAAAAGTTGAAAGTGGGATAATTTGATGGCTGCAGTTCCATGGCATCCCATTTATTCTTCATTTGACTTCCGAATTTTTTTAAGAAATCGGTCCGAAACTCTAATCGTTCTTCCGCTGAAAAAGTGGTTCAACAAATTTTTTTTAATAATAATAAATCTTAAAAAAGCAACAAAAAAAAATTCAAGGAGCAAACTCCCGTTGGAGTTGTGGGGAAGTGGCCCAAAAAGTTATACAATGTGTTGTGCATAAAATCTCATGCGTAACGCCGGACATCTCAAAAAATAATAATAATAATAATAATAATAATAATAATAATAATAATAATAATAATAATAATAATAATAATATTATTATTATTATTATTATTATTATTTAATCCATAAAAAATAATGAATATTTTTGGTTGGGGGGTAATATCACCATATTCAAAAATGAAAAAAATCGCATTAATTCTCAATTACCACTTCAACAATCATCCAAACATAGGAACTACAAAAGTTATACTCTCCATCTCACTTCCAATAACCATCTAAACGAAGGAATTCATAAAATATACGTACGCATGACGCGCATATGCAAACTCTCAACTTCCAATTTTTTTTTTTACTTCTCTCCACTTCCGCAAACCAAACATCTTAGAGCATCCACAGTTGAGACATTTTATACCATATTCCAATTTGTGTGAAAATTATATAAATGATTACTTTTGGGTTATCCCTTTCATATTGACACACAATGATAAATTATAAATAGCGCACCAAATTCATACTCCAAATTAACCTACTACTGCCACCTACTGCTAACTTACTGGGTTGGGTTTTCTGTTTATAACTATTTGTGACTGATTCTTCTCTTCTCCGATTCCTTTTTTCTAGTATTTGATATGAGATATTGTCTTATTCTTATTTTTCTTTCACAATTCCCTATAACAAATTTATCAATGTTTAACTACGTAACTAAATGGTAGGTCTATCCACCAACTAGGGATCTAGATTTTATGACACGGTCCTCCCATGAGTACCGTACCTTGGCTAAGAAATTTGATACAAACTTAGAAGGTTGACCACAGGTCTACCGCTGATCAATGATACTTTATTGATACTTTGTTAATTTTACGGATCTTTCTTATGCTCCACACCCTATGTAAGACGTCTGAATTTTAATTAGGATTGATTAAGATTAATTAGGATTTAAATACGTTTAATTATGAATCTATAGTTATTAATGAATTCCCACTTTTATTTTTGATTATCAAATGCACCTTGCAGTGACTTTTAATATAGGAGCACAAGACCAGTCGTTTTCCTCAAAACCAATTTCACATGCATGATCTAGTCAAGACACTCTACACTCATGACCTTCGTGTCCCACTCAAACGCTCCTCATTGTGCTCTATTTTAATCGTACAACTTTTGTGACATAAGACCCGATTTTGATTCATACCATAGAGTCACATTTATTTCTGACTTGAATTGGAGACACCATTTCGACCAAAACCTGTCAACCCAAAGTATGGACATGACCCACATTAAGCCTACTACGCACCCAATACTTGTGTCCCATTCAATTGTGTAAGCCCCTACATTTTAAAATATTATTTTTATAACTTTAAATAGCATTTATATCTTTAAAATAAATTATTATAATTATTAGAATTTTTCTAGAATTTTTAAATGATTTTTAAATATTTTTAAAGCTAAAAATATTATTTTGCAATTATTTAAATTATTTTTTATCAGTTTGTAATTTATTAGATTGTTTTTAAGTCGGTTTGTAATTTTTGCATTGTCTGTGCAAATTAGAATTTGCACAGAACACTGCGGGTTAGGTTTTACAAATTAGGTTTTTGCATTTTGCTAAGGCGGTAGGGTTAGTTTGTAAAACCCCAAACTTGGGGGACCTAACCGTAAAATACCCGTCCCACCCCCCCCCCCGACATCACCGACGACCGACCTAAAACCCTAATTTCTCGTAACCATAACCCTAATTCCACCGCCATTCTACCATATAAATAGACCCCGACCTAAACCCTAACCCTAGACACCACTTCGACCACCCTAGCCACCGTCCTACCCTATTTCTTCCCCGACGAGCTCGTCGGAACCCTAGATCTAGGAGCGCCGCCTCTACAGGCCACGCCACCGCCTCCGACCATTGCCACATTGTTCGCCACGACGTAACGAACTCAGCGCCATTTTTCTCCGACGACCCCGACGTCTCCTCCGTCGTGCAGCACCCCCGAAAGCCACCGCTCGACGGACACGTACGTGTCTTTTCTTTTGTGTGTCAAGTCGTGTCTCGTATACGCGTGTGTGGACTCGCCTCGTGACAAGGAACCCAGTGGTGCACGTTGTCACCCCCAGTTTTCACAAACAGGGGTATTTTGGTAATTTTCTACTTTAAAAATTATTTTGAAATTATTTAATTATTATTTGTATTATTTTGGGGTTATTTGAATCGGGTTCGAATTTCAACTCGTTTCGACTTGTTTTGACTTGTTTCGGGGACCCGGGGTAATTTTGACCTTAGCGGGCCCACACACTAGTTAGCCATGGCCCACATGTTAGATATTTTGGTTAGAGACTAGACTAATTATTTTAGTTAATATTTAGTTAAAGATTAGTGGTTTCGGTTTGACTAAACTACCCCCGACTTAACCCTTTCCTATTTATTAGCTATTTTAAACCATTGGAGGGCAAACTTGTAATTATCCAATAAGACAAAATGGGACATGTGTGGCCGGCCATAGAGTACGGATAAGGAGGAGAGAGAAAACCACTTTCCTATTCATTCTCATCCACTTTTTCTTCTTCTTCTCCAAAGGGCTCCTTCCACTTTTGAAGCTTCCCATTGAATCCTTCTCCAAATCAAGGTGATTCCTTCTCCAAACTTGTTCCTCTTCTCATGTAGATTGGTTAGGAACCCATTAGGAATGATTCCCATGGTGGTGTCCCCATTAGAGACCATTTTTGTGTCCTTTGGATATTTCTAGGGGTGTCCACATGTAGGTTTGTGTCCCAATAGGAAAAACCCTCTTTTGGACACATGAATATTGTTCTAATATTATTTTTGTGTTGTTCTTCCATATATTCCAGATTTTTGCACATTTTAGAATGAGTTTATTCATGTATCTAAATGTATCATATTCATTCTTTCTTTTGTTTATATATATGTGGTTATATATATATATATTTATATATATATATATATATATATATATATATATATATATATATATATATATATATATATATATATATATATATATATATATATATATGGCTTATATATATTTTGGGGAGTATATATAACTCCCAAAATCATGTTTGGTAAATTTTAGGATTTTTTTCTAATTTTTTTCTTGAATTTAAAAATTGTTTCTAACAAAAACCTAATTTCGATTGAATAAATTGAATAATAGAAATTTTTACTATTAATGAATTTTTCCATTTGTAAAGTAGTTTGTATACTAATTCTTTTGAAGTCCTAAATAATTTAATTTTAGAAATTATTATTGTTCTTTTGAATTGTTAAGAAAAAATTTGCTAATAATTATTTTTGTAATTAATATGAGTGACAACTATGATTTTATTGACTAAATTTGTTATTAAGTAATTATTTAATAGGCTTAATTGCTACTTGATACCCTCAACTATTACGTTTTTTCAAGTTGATACCCTAAACTTTTTTTTGTAACAACTTGATACCCAGATAATTTTTTGGACAATAATGCCCTTACCCAAAATTTAAAACTACCACTCACCCCCCCCCCTCTACTCCAGGCCACCCCCCCCCTCTCCCCTCCGCACCCCCCCTCCCCCCCCCCGCCCCGCCTCGCCTGCACCATCCCCCTCCGCCGCCCTCGCCTGCACCCCCCTCCTCTGCTAGCTCCGGCGCGGCTCTGATGGCGCGAGCGGCGCTGGGCTCCCACGCCGCCGCCGCGTTCTCCCTCGCCGTCGTCCGCTTCAACGGCTCCGGCGGCCCCGCGGCCTCCAGGAACCCCCGCGCCGGCTTCGTCCTCGCCACCCGCGCCGCCCTCCTCGGCCGGAGCTAGCAGGGGGGGAGGGGTGGGGGGGGGGGCCGGAGTGGGGGAGGGGATGGAGGGAGGGAAAGGATAAGGGCATTTTGGGGTTTTTTAAAATGTTAGGTATTAAGTTGAAAAAAAAATAGTTGAGGTATCAATCTGTTACGAAAAAAAGTTTAGGGTATCAACTTGAAAAAGTGTGATAGTTGAAGGTAGCAATTAGCAATTAAGCCTATTTAATAACTAAATCCTGTTATTAGGCTAGTATATTCTGTTTTTTTTTTAAATCTGTTGGATAATTGAATTTGAAAATGTGTGAATATTCGGATTAAAAAAATGTATTGAAACAGTTTTATGGTTTGAAATCTGTTTAAAACTATTTTATTATTATTGGAGGAAATATTTTGGTTATGAAAAGCTGTTTGAAAAATTGTTTTAGATTTGAAATTTTGTTATTAGTATTCTAGTTAGTCCCCAGATCTAGTTTTATTTACCTACACTGCCATTCTATATTACCCCCAGATCTATTCCTAATTACATCTTTGCCACTCTGCACACACACATAATATTATAAATAATGCACGCAGCCCAATAAAATTCTGACACACCACTGGCACACAGTACTCTCTCTCTCTACACGTCACATTTTCTCTCTCTCTCTCTCTCCTGTGGCCTCTCACTGGAGAACCACCGCCACACCAGTCCCGGAGCATCCCGAGCCGCCGCTGGACATCATCTCGCCGAGCCACCGCGGGATCGCCGTCACTCGACTACTACAGCGCCTTCACTGACGTCCGCCACCGCCAACGTTGCCGGAGTCGTCCCCGAGCTCCGCAGAGCCACCGTCCCCGACCGAGACTGCAAGGTCGATCCCCGCGCCTCCTTGAGAGCCACCGCCGCCTCGCCGTAGTCGATCTGTCGAGAACCGCCGTCGGTTCTGCTCACGAGGATCGACGTCCCCGTCACGGCTGGTAAGCCTTCGTTCCTTCTTCCTCGACCCTTTCGTTCTTCTTTTCTGGTACTAGAAATTAGGGTTTTGGGTTTTTCATGGGGATTTTCGAAGGATGGAAGCCTAGAAGCTAGGTTTCGTTGGGAAGGGAAGTATTGGCCGAGATGAAGGGAGTAGTAAAACGAAATTAGGGTTAGGGTTCGAGCTAGTATAAGGTTGAGGAAGGAGAACTTTTGTTTCTCCTTGCTGAGAAAATTGTGATTGTGAGAGTGGATGAGTGGGCGGGTCAGGGTTGCAGTGTGAGTTAAGTATTGGATGGGAAAGCAGTATGAGGAAGAGAGTGGGATGGGTTATTGAGAGTAGTGAATATTAATGTTCGGCTGCTGAGAGTATTGGGAAAAGTGTTAGTAGCATTAATGGTGAAGAAGCTTGAGTGGGATGGATTATTTTTATTCGACTGTGTGTGTGAAGTAGTAGGTGAGAGAATGGAAGAATAGGGAAGTATGGGGTTGTTGTTCGATTGCTGAGGATTGAGTAAAGAGAGTGGTGACATGGCAAACCCAGAAAGAGAGAAATTTTGTACAATGTATTCCTTACCATATTAATTGCTAATATGAGTATATCTAGTAATTAGGTTCTATACAGTTATATAAATGCTTAAGCCAATCCATGTGGCCATTCCATATTGTTCCTGTCATTTCAACCATAATTTTGGATTTTTGACCATTCAAAGATTGGAAGGGTCTTTGACCTTTCAAAAATTTGAAAGATTAATTGTATTTGTTGTGTCTTTTCGAATTTGGAAGGGTCATTTCTTGACCTTCACAATTCGAAGCTATATTGAGATGGCACACACATTCTGTACAAGAGTTGTACATATTGTGTTGGGTTTATTATAATGTGGCATAATATATGTATAACTATATATGTAATATAATATTAATTGTAATGTATAAATATTCATTGTTACCATGTACATTAAATAATTATATAAAAATATCTTTTACAAAAGACTTTGCACCAATTAGTTCAAATAAATTTTAGACATCTAATTTATTATCCTAATATCTTATCTAATTTAAACCCTTTTATCTAAAAATTAGTTATTAGGAATTTAGTTTCTAATGATATATATATTAAGTCCAAATCTTTTACTAATAAATTATGGTGTTCAAGTATTATAAAATATATTTTGCTACATCTTATAGTAAGAATTATATTGTTGGCATCGATGAAATATTTTGTTAGTAAGAATACTCTTAAATAATATTTATGTTTTAGTATGTATTTTCCTGCTAATTAATTATAGTAAATCAAAAGTATTTCTAAAAACCTTATAAAGTTATAATATATTTTCTAAAAATATTGTTTAAGCATTGTTAGTTATCTAGTTAGCCAATAATTATTATTAAACCTTGATCATTGTACAATTATAACAGGTGAACATGCAGTACTACTCTCGTGCTTCCAAGGCGAGGCAAGTACACCGACTCGATTCCTTTACTCTGTATTTCTGTCTTGCTTCATGTTCTCATATTGACACGTTGTACACACGATTGTTCATTGTTCACTGTTCATCGTTCATCGTTCACCGTTCATCGTTCATTGTTCATTGTTCATTGTGTTGGAGTGGGTGGGGTTCCCAACCTATGTGGAGAAGACCCCGGAGTGCGATGAGCGCCGTCCGATATCGGAGAAGCTCGGGAAGTAGGCGACGGAGTTGCTGCTGTTGCTGCTGGAGCTGCTGGAAGCAGGGGATCCGAGTTCGGGCCGAACTCGGTCCCATGGCGAGTTCGGGCCGAACTCGGTCTGGCCGTTCCAGGGTTTGGCCAGTAGGTGCTGGTTGCCCCACACAGAGTTCTGGCCGAACTCTGTGTCGTCGGGGGCTGAAGCAATTTTTTGGATGAGTTTTTATCATTGGATCTAATCCAACGGTCCAGGTTGGTTGCGGGATTAGGGAGATATATTGAGTTTTCTCAACCCTAATTCATTATCGTATTATCGCATTGGACAACACAAGTTTGAGAGAGAAGGAGGCAAGAGTGCCATTGCAACTTCGGAGAAGAAGACGGAGGATCGAAGGTCGTTTTCGAAGGAGATCGTGTTTCGGGTAATCTCTACTCGTCGTTCTCGTTCTTCGTAGCCTTGTGATCATTGTTCTTGTCTCTGAGTGTTGTGGGGATCCGATTTGGATCGGGAGGAGTTTGTAGAGGGTGTAATTCTTCTATTCCATTAGTGGAGGCTTCTCAGGGTTGGACTCCGATCGTCCCGTGGTTTTTCCCGCAAGGGTTTCCACGTCAAAAATTCTCTGTGTCTGCGTGATTGTTGTGTGTGCTTGTTTTTGGGTTCGTGCGTTGTTTGCTCGGTCCTCTCGTAGGTACTCTCCGGTTTGGGGAAAGGTTTCCGCGCTTCTTTCCCAACAGAGTGGTATCAGAGCCAGGTTCAAAGGGTGTCAAGAGTTGACAGAGGAACCAGAGAGGAGAGATGGACGCGAAGCCGGTGCACATGGTGAACCTTAATGGCACAAACTATCATTATTGGCGGAGCAAGATGAAGGATTTGCTATTTGTCAAGAAGCTGCATCTACCTGTGTTTGCATCCGAGAGGCCCAGTGATAAATCCGAGAAGGACTGGAAGTTCGAGCACATACAGGTGTGTGGGTACATACGGCAGTTTGTTGATGAGAACGTGTACAACCACGTTGCCAATATTGAGCACGCGAAGACGTTGTGGGATAAGCTGGAATCCTTGTATGCGAAGAAGACCGGGGTAAATAAGTTGTTCCTGATCCGAACGATGATGGGTCTGCGGTACAAGGATGGGGCGTCTATTACGGATCACTTGAGTGATTTCCAGGGCGTGGTTGACCAGCTATCTTCTATGGGAGTCAAGTTCGACGACGAAGTTCAGGGACTGTGGCTACTGTGTACCTTGCCAGACTCGTGGGAGACCGTACGAGTATCTATGATCGCTTCTGCTCCAGAGGGCGTGGTCAGTCTGGAGTTTGCCAAGAGCGGGGTGTTGAATGAAGAGATGCGGAGACGTTCTCAGGGCACTTCATCCACATCCCACCACTCAGAGGCACTTGTTTCAGAGAGCCGCGGAAGGGGCAAAAGCAGGGGTCCAGGTGGTGGCAGAGACAAGAGCAGAGGAAAGTCCAAGGGTCGGTACGAGGACTCAGAGTGTTATCATTGCGGTAAGAAGGGTCATATCAAGCGGAATTGTTTCGCTTGGAAGAAGGAGAAGAAGGGCGACAAGGGGAAGCAAGAAGAGAACACTACAGCGGCGGCCTCGGTACATGGAGGCGATGTGATCGTCGTAGGTGATGAGGTCATTACTAACCTCGCCTGCGATGACAATTCTTGGCTGGTGGACTCAGGGGCTTCAGCACATGTATCTCACAATAGGGCACTGTTTGCCACTTACACGACAGGCGACTGTGGCGTGTTGAAGATGGGCAACGGAGATGTGTCGAAGGCGGTTGCCATTGGAGATGTGCATTTGAGAACGAAGACGGGTATGGTTCTTGTTCTCAAGGATGTTCGTCATGTCCCTGATATCCGTTTCAACCTGGTGTCGGTTGGAAGGTTGGATGACGAGGGATTCTTCAGTCTCTTCGGGAATAGTCAGTGGAAGCTTTCCAGAGGTTCGATGGTAATTGCCAGAGGAAGCAAGAAGTTCGGTCTCTACTATATGGAGGGGAGCGCAGAGGGGGCACAGGAGGTGAACGCAGTCAGTGACGCGTCTACCGAGTTGTGGCACAGGCGGCTCGGCCATATCAGCGAGAAGGGGATGAGCTACTTGGTGAACAGGAAAGTGATTCCGGGGCTCAAGTCTATAAAGTTGGAGAAATGCACGCACTGTTTGGCTGAAAAGCAAAGTAGGGTGTCTTTCCAGAGTCACCCAAGTTCGAGGAAGCCGGCGTTGCTCGAGTTGATTCACTCGGATGTCTGCGGTCCTATGAAGGTAAAATCTCTTGGTGGTGCTTCTTACTTTGTGACTTTCATTGATGACTGTTCCAGGAAGGTTTGGGTCTATGCCTTAAAGACCAAGGATCAGGTGCTGCCTACTTTCAAGGAGTTTCAGGCCTCCGTTGAAAGGGAGACGGGCAAGAAGTTGTTGTGTGTTCGGTCCGACAATGGCGGCGAATACATCGGTCCCTTTGATGCGTATTGCAGAGAGCAAGGGATACGACACCAGAAGACTCCGCCAAAGACACCTCAGCTCAATGGTGTAGCGGAGCGCATGAACAGGACACTGATGGAGAGGGTGCGGTGTTTGCTGTCAGAAGCAAATTTGCCGGGCAGTTATTGGGGTGAGGCTCTTCTCACAGCTGCTTATATTATTAATTTGTCTCCTAGTGCTCCTTTGCAGGGTGATGTGCCTAACAAAGTATGGTACGGCAAAGAGCCGTCATACAATCACCTGCGGGCGTTTGGTTGTAAAGCCTTCGTGCATGTACCGAAGGACGAGAGGACCAAACTTGAGCCGAAGACGAGGCGATGCGTCTTTGTCGGCTATGGTCGGGATGAGTTTGGCTATAGACTCTACGACCCAGTGGAAGGAAAGCTCTACAGAAGCAGGGACGTGGTGTTCGTCGAGGATCAGACCATGACCAACACTCAGGATTCCGAGACGCCTTCTGAGGCTGAGGAATTGCCTGAGTTAGAGTCATTTCGCTTCGAGCAGTTTCCAGAGGACATCGCAGAGGATCCAGTTATGGGGGAGCCGGTACATGGAGTTGCTCCCAACCTTGATCATCAGCCTGCTGATGGTGGTCAGGGTGTCCCTCAGGAGGATGAGCATGCCGGAGAGGTAGTTCCTGAAGGGGAGGAGGCTGTCGGTATACAGCCAGCACCAGTGGCTCCACTGAGAAGGAGCAACAGGGATCGTCGACCATCTACGAGATACTCGCCGGATGAGTATGTGCTACTGACTGACGGGGAAGAGCCCGAAAGTTTCGCAGAGGCTATGGAAGACGAACACAGGCAGGAGTGGATGGTGGCTATGCAGGAGGAGATGAGTTCCTTGCACACCAATTCCACTTATGATCTGGTACGGTTGCCAAAGGGCAAGAAGGCTTTGAAGAATCGATGGGTGTTCAGAGTGAAGCAGACGGATGATGCTACTCGCCCTCGATACAAAGCGAGGCTGGTAGTCAAGGGCTACGGTCAGCGGAAAGGCGTGGATTATGATGAAATCTTTTTGCCTGTCGTCAAGCATTCGTCTATTCGGGTGGTGCTAGCATTAGCAGCCAGTTTCGACTTGGAGGTCGAGCAGATGGACGTGAAGACGGCATTCCTCCACGGTGATCTTGAGGAGGAGTTGTACATGGAGCAGCCGGAGGGATTCTGTGAGAAGGGCAAGTCACATTTGGTCTGCCGGTTGAAGAAGAGCTTGTATGGTCTGAAGCAGGCTCCGAGGCAGTGGTACAGAAAGTTCGAGTCGTTTATGGGGGAGCATGGTTATACACGGACGACGTCGGACCATTGTGCATTTGTGAGGTATTTTGTCGATGATGATTTTATCATCTTATTGCTCTATGTTGATGATATGCTATTAGTGGGTCGGAATGCCACTAGGATAGCGGAGTTGAAGCGCCAGCTGGGTGCGACCTTCTCTATGAAGGATTTGGGCGCAGCGAAGACTATTCTTGGGATGGAGATCAGCCGAGAGAGAGAGTCCAAGCTGCTACACTTGTCCCAAAAGAAGTACATTCATCGGGTACTTCAGCGTTTCGGGATGGACGGGTCGAAGAAAGTGAGTTCCCCCCTCGCGGCTCACTTTAAGTTCACTAAGGAGCAGTGTCCATCTACCGAGGACGAAAAGAAAGATATGGAGCGGGTTCCATATGCTTCAGCTGTGGGAAGCCTTATGTATGCCATGGTGTGTACGAGGCCAGATATTGCTCATGCAGTTGGTACGGTTAGCAGGTATCTTTCGAATCCTGGAAGGGTACACTGGAGTGCGGTCAAGTGGATTCTACGATATCTTCAGGGCACTGCTGGTTGGAGACTTTCCTTTGGTGGTGACGAGCCGAAGCTGGTTGGGTATACCGACGCTGATATGGCTGGAGATGTAGACACGAGGCGATCGACTTCGGGCTACGTGATGATGTTTGCGGGAGGAGCAGTATCGTGGCAGTCGCGGTTGCAGAAGTGTGTTGCCTTATCGACGACAGAGGCAGAGTACATTGCGGCGACGGAGGCTTGCAAGGAGCTGTTGTGGATGAAGAAGCTGTTACAGGAAATGGGACTGAAGCAAGAGCAGTATACTTTGCTTTGCGACAGTCAGAGTGCTATCCATCTTGTGAAGAATCAGACGTTTCATAGCCGGTCCAAGCACATCGAGACCCGGTATCATTGGATACGGGATGTGGTTGAGAAGAAGGACGCGGAGCTTGAGAAGGTGCATACAGATGACAACGGAGCTGATATGTTCACGAAGATTCTACCAAGAGGGAAGTTTGAGTACTGCAGGCAGGTCGTCGGGATGACGACGTCCTCCCATAGTTGTGAAGGGGGAGATTTGTTGGAGTGGGTGGGGTTCCCAACCTATGTGGAGAAGACCCCGGAGTGCGACGAGCGCCGTCCGATATCGGAGAAGCTCGGGAAGTAGGCGACGGAGTTGCTGCTGTTGCTGCTGGAGCTGCTGGAAGCAGGGGATCCGAGTTCGGGCCGAACTCGGTCCCATGGCGAGTTCGGGCCGAACTCGGTCTGGCCGTTCCAGGGTTTGGCCAGTAGGTGCTGGTTGCCCCACACAGAGTTCTGGCCGAACTCTGTGTCGTCGGGGGCTGAAGCGATTTTTTGGATGAGTTTTCATCATTGGATCTAATCCAACGGTCCAGGTTGGTTGCGGGATTAGGGAGATATATTGAGTTTTCTCAACCCTAATTCATTATCGTATTATCGCATTGGACAACACAAGTTTGAGAGAGAAGGAGGCAAGAGTGCCATTGCAACTTCGGAGAAGAAGACGGAGGATCGAAGGTCGTTTTCGAAGGAGATCGTGTTTCGGGTAATCTCTACTCGTCGTTCTCGTTCTTCGTAGCCTTGTGATCATTGTTCTTGTCTCTGAGTGTTGTGGGGATCCGATTTGGATCGGGAGGAGTTTGTAGAGGGTGTAATTCTTCTATTCCATTAGTGGAGGCTTCTCAGGGTTGGACTCCGATCGTCCCGTGGTTTTTCCCGCAAGGGTTTCCACGTCAAAAATTCTCTGTGTCTGCGTGATTGTTGTGTGTGCTTGTTTTTGGGTTCGTGCGTTGTTTGCTCGGTCCTCTCGCAGGTACTCTCCGGTTTGGGGAAAGGTTTCCGCGCTTCTTTCCCAACACATTGTTCTTACTTGTACATTGGGGTGGGGAAATACTACAGATATGTGACCAATCCTATTTTAGCTAGGCACTGACTAATAGCTTAGGTCTCACATTGTGCACGTGGGACTCTAAGCCGTACCATTGTTCACCGTTCACTGTTCACTGTTCATTGTTTACCCAGCCGGTCACATACTTTGATAGTTATTTCAAATGCATGTTACACTGATAGTATAGTTCATTGTTTCTGGATCTGGTACTATAGTTCATCGTTTTTCCTGTATTACAGTTTCATATTCCTGTCTTGTACCACAGTTTATCTTGTGATTCTTTCTCATGCATTTCAGTTTACATTGTTTAGAGTTTCTTGTCGGGGTTGTACTTTGCTCTTTTCCTGATAGGATCGTTGCAGGTGAGTGGGAGATTACATGGAGCTGGTGATTGCTTGGATATTACAGTTTTTATTTTAGTTTATTTTTCTGGAGATTGTATCTTAGAGATTCATTTTTGTATATTTATTTTATTGGACCGGATTTGTCTCCGGCTGAGTTTGTATTTTTCTAAAACACTTGATGGATATTGGTGATTTCTGGGAACGTTATAAATGCTGTGTTGGTTTACATTACATTGTGACTTTGAGTTTTCCTTAGTATTGTACAGCTTACTTCGTCGTGTCCAACGACGAAGGCTGGGCGTGTCCGACTCGTATCCGATTATTCGGGAGCGGGGCGTGACAGTATATGGTGATGTGTTTGTGTGGTTTTGGTGTGTCCTAAGGGACAGCCATGGTCGGCCTTGGGGAGGGAGAGATGTTGGTGTTGGTGTTGGTGTTGAGGTTAGTAGTGGTGGTGTTTGTGTGTTTGTTTGTGAGGGTTAGAATGAGTATTTAGTGGAGTGATAAGGGGAGAGTGTGCTGGTGAAATTCAGCAGCTAGGAGGGGGCTTGACAGCCCCAAAAACTCCACAAAACAGCCCCCATTTTCCCACTTGACAGCCCCCACAATTGCCCCACAAAAATCAGTCCATAAACCCCTTAAAACCCATCCAAAATAACTCAAATTTCCACCCATCATAGCCACCAACTCACCTATAAATCAGTCCACTTTTTATACCCAAATGACAGTCCACAAACCCACTAAAAATCAGTCCCCACTTGTCCTAAAATCTGTCCTTTTATTTCCATGTGTGTGTGTGTGTTTTGTGAGATGTGTGTGAGTGTTTTGTGAGGTATTTTGAGAGTAGTTTAGTATCCTATAGTATAGCCTATCTCTAAACTAGTAGGAAACCTATTAGGAAACCTATAGAGAGGCCTATTAGAGTGGGGTATCATGAGAGAGTGAGTGGTGTTGGTGAGTGGGGTAATAAAAGGGTAAATTCATGAGATGGAATAGGTTATAAGGTAAACCTATATCCCGTATCCTAAGATGGTCTAGATGCTTAGGATACCCAAATTTTTTGATAGGTAAACCTTAGATAGGTTGATATCTAGCTACCCTAAGGAGCCTAGGCTAGTGCCATGGGTATTTGCAAGGTTTCATTGGTATTGGGCAAGGTATCGGGGTTTACCTTAGAAGGGTAAATGCTAGTTTTACCTAGAAATAGGATATTGGTGTTAGAAGCCTAAGATGGTGTTAGAACTTGATTCCCGTGGTTGGTAATGATCAAATATGGTACTCAAAGACTAGTTTTGACGTCGGTTGACCTTTTTGACCAAAAGTTAACAAAAGTCAACCGAGAGTCAAACTTAGCCTTTAAGCGACCCGATTTGACCGAAACCAACCCAGAGTTGACCAGTTGACTGAAAGTCAACAGTTGGTCAACATTAGACTAGTTTGACCTAGGGTTGACCCAGAGTTGACCAGAGTTGACCAGAGTTGACTTTTTGACCAAAAGTCAACTGTAAGTCAACCGTTGATCCCGATTGGCCTAGTTTGACTTGGAATGACTCCCAGTGACCTAGTATGACCTAGTATGAACCAGTATGGCCTAGTATGACTCAGTTTGACCTAGATTGACCTAGTATTGACTTAGACTTGCATTCATGGCTTGTATTAGCTTCCTTTTTCAGTATTTAGCCCTGTTTGACTCATAGTATCTTATTTTAGGTCTGTGATCACTCTGAGCGTCTGTTCACTCTATCAGCTCAGGACCATAGGCGAGTACATTCACTGATAGTTTTCATTGTCTTGATATCTACTATATCCGATTCAGTCGTAGTATTTTACTTGATTCTCGACACGACGGTTCACGGACTAGTATACATCGGATCCTGACATGAGATGTTATTCCTGGACTTTCTTGGTATATGAGTATGAGATATTTTCGTGTTCCGTGCTTGTATAGACACCGATTCCTAAGGGGACTAGCTACCCTCTTACGGAACCCCGTGTCATGACGTGCCATGTCCGGATCCGTGATACTATTCGGGGGATAGAGGGGAATTATTAGGGGTTATGTGATCAAAGCCTCCGTATGTTACTATATATTGCTAGCGCCACCCTCACCTCACGTAGGGTGTAGCAGATACCCCGTGCCGGTTATCCAGGTTGGCCGGCATGACCCTCTCCAGAGGTTTCTTTTCGTGTGATTGTCGGGCCAAGTGGATAACCTTTTTCCGTGATTCCCTAGCCGATCACATTTCGCCCTAATAGTTCAAATCACTTTTTATTTATTTGTTGTCATATCTTACATTCCAGTTCACCTTTACTTACTGTACTTTCACCATGCTATGATTCATATTCTCTTATGCTCTACCTGCCTTTTATACTGTACCATGATGATGGGACTAGGTTCTGTTTGAAAGAAGGGTTACAATCCCGGTCCTTGTTTGGTTTAAGGGTTGTAACTCGGCTTTCAAATGGTCCCCAAGTCGCCTATATTCTTTGTCTTGTATTTCATTATTACTGTCTCTTATAGTATTTCTCAATTCACATGGAACTGCTGTTGGTGTTTGTACTTGCTCATTTTCCTGACATGATACGTTGACAAATTTTACAGATAATTTAGAGGCTGATTGCCCGACTTACTACGGGATAGAGTCTGATGGACTTGACCTAGACAGGGGCTTAGTGGTAGAGCCACTAGACTTCGCTCATCCCGAGTAGTCTAGTTTTAGTTAGGTTTGTCTGGCCTGCGAGCCAGCTAGTTCATTTCAGTTGTAGTATCTTTATACTTATTATTATTCTGAGACTCTGGATTTTGTGTTAGTTGTGACTCGTAGATATTTCTGGACTCGTTTCTTGCTTTATCTATCATATCTTTTTTCCATGCTATCTACCTTAGTTTTCATATATATGATTGAGACTGTATTGCCATGTTCCTCCGTTTGGAGTGTATATACTGTACAGGTACATTTATCTGTTTAGTCGTAGTATTTACAGACCCTATATACAGCGTTCTACCGCCGATTCTGCGGCATAGGCTGGACGTAACCACGTGCTCGTGCCCCTCTACAGGGTGCGGGTCGTGACACGTTTTTATGGTGGCCCATGCAGGTCAGTGTCGCAACTAGTATGAACTCGTAATGGTGCTCGACTTAGAGTGCTAATTACGAGCCTACAATTAGGACGTAGGATTAGGGTATGATAGGAGTTACTCAATCACATGTTAGGAGATTCTGATCTTTTGATTACCATGACAAATTCTTTTTGCATTGAATTTAATTGTCCGTCTTTGATATTCCTATCATGTGCCATATTGATTCCTTGTTTCAACCTATCCTCAGGATGACGATCACTCGCTCTCAGGCAGTAGGTTCTAGCGCTGTACCAGGGAGGCCCGATCCGGCGGGAGGTCTTCCACCTCCGGCCGTAGGAGCAGCAGTGGCAGATCTGGCAGTTCTTCCACCTCCAGCTGAGGGAGCTGCTACCACAGTTCCTGCCCTTCCGGTGGGAGCAGCAGCAGCAGTGACGATTCCGGGAGGTCTTCTACCTCCAGCAGCGGGACCGTCTATGGTTATTCCTGATGTTCTTCCACCGCCGCCTCCGATACCAGCAGATGCTCAGGGTATGATGGCCCTACTACAGCAGATGCTGCTGTAACACCCAGTTTTCTAAAATTAGGGTATTTTTGAAAAATTATTATTTTTATTATTTATAAATGGTATTATAGTCATGATATGATTTTTGGTGATTTTTAGTTAGTTAAAACTATTTTCAAATTCATGACTTATGACTTTGTGACTTTGTTAGTATAACTTGGTGTAAACCCTAGTTATTCCTTAAACTAGAAGTTGCCATGACCATGTGAGCTTAGCCATAGGCTTAGAACATCAAATTAGGACTTTTTAGCCTAAAGGGGTATTTTGGTAATTTTCTAGGATTTATTTAGAATTATTTGGATTTATGTGTTTTTATTATTATTTAATTATTGATTAGTGTCATGTTAGTCCCTAACCTAGTTTAGCACTAATCTAGAGGTTAGCTACTAACCTAGAGGCTTGAGGATAGATATTAGTCTTTGATTAAAGTAGGATAAATATCTAGATATTTCTACATGTGATATTTTGCATGAATTACTCAAAATATCCAAACCTAGGCAAGAAAGTCCTTGCCTTCACCATGAAGGAAAGGCCAAGACACCCCCCCTTGCCATGGCCGGCCAAGACACCCCCCTAGCAGCCACCATCCTATATTAACCTATTGTATTCATTCATGACCATTTTTACATGAATTAAATCCTAGAAAAATCCCATTCCTTCAAACCTACACAACTTCATCATTTTTGATCCAAATCACCTCTAGTTTCTTGCATTGGACTCCCCTACACTAGAGGATACTAGTTAGGGCCTGCTATCAAGGATTTGTGGAGCTTTGGGCATCACCAAGAGAAGAGGACACCCCCCTACTTGGTGTCTTCTTGAGTTTTCACTCAAATAGGTAAATACCTATAAACCCTACTAATATTGTGATTTCTCCTCATGGTTGCATGCATCTAGGTACCAGGGACCTATAGGACAAGTTTGGTAGGATATGGATATGGTTTGGTGTCCGTATCGGACACGTATCTGTGTGTTTAAAACAGTGTTCGATGAAATGCTTGTGAGAATTAAAAGGTGTTATTTTCAAAAACTAATTGAATGGAAAAATAGGTTTTTAAGTGTAGATCACAAATCACATGGACTGAGCACGAAATCGTATTGTGTTCGTGTCCAAATTGGACACGAACATACTGTTAAACATCACACTGTGTACACTTTAATCCCCTGCTACCCGATACTGTTTTCTCCATGAATTGGACACGTGGACACGTGCCACTTGGCACAGAGGAGGGGGAATCCTCTGACAAGCCCCCTCTCGAATTTGAGACACTCTCGTGTCGTGTCGGACGAGAAATCTGACACGCACTGACCGCACACTATACTGCACACAGTGTTAAACACTCACTGACACGGCCTTCGTGTCGTACGGATACGAGTCGTGGACACCTCGTGTTTGTACGAGTGTGTAGCCCAACATGTGGGCTACACGTGGACGTGACCACGAGGCCCCACGTGGCTCGTGTCGTGTCCACGAGACACTTGCATCGCTGCACGAGACTGTGCACGCTCCCCTGCTACTCGACCTTAATTCCAGACACGACACGCCACGTCGACACGCCAAATTTGGCATGGACACGGGGGCAATATCTGCGAACATGCTCCCCCAAGTTTTATGGCTTATCGTGTCGTATCGGACACGAAATCGCCTCTGCACTGGTCACTCACTGACAGAACGCACGTGGAAATTGGGCTCTGATACGGGCTTCCCATTTGGGCACGGCGACACGTGGACATCGTACAGACACACTGACCCCTAGCCTGACCCTAGGCGAACCTAGGGACACGACCACGAGACACGAGGACGTGTGTGTCGTGTCCTAGAGCAAGTTGCACATGTGTACGACACTGTATTTGTGTGTGTGTGCACTGTGTTACCCGATTATGTTTTTAGACACTTGGACACGCCGTGTCGTGTCGTGGTGGACACCTAGGGACACCTACAACACGTATTTATGTGGGGCATCAGTTACCAACCTATGGGTTCGAGTCCTAGCTCGGTTTAGCGTGTGTATTTGGGTTTACCCTATTATCGAATGCACAGTGCTGTTTCCAGTTTTGGGATATTATTCCCAGTTTTCAAAAGTGAATTTCAAATCTAATTTTAATATGATTATACATGTATTAGTATGTTTTTAGTATATATATATGTAGTGTATATGTATGTGTGAGTGTAGGTGAGATTTGAGGGTATATGGTTGTGTATAATTGTAGTGGTGTATATATATACATATATATGTATATATATACTGTGTGTGTGTGTTTGGGGACTGGATTCCTGTTCTCAGGAATCTGAGAACACCCTTTCCCCCGTTCCTGTCCAGCCTATCCCTCTATCTCTTTTACTCTATCTCATACTCTTTCACTCTCTTCTTCCCTCTCTCAATATATATGTAATATATATATAGGTTTTGTATATATATGTATATATGTATATGATATATATACATTTTGGTATTAGATATTTAGTGTCATTATATATATATATATGGGTGATTGGTATTGTATATAGTTGTGTATATATATATATATATATATATATATATATATATATATATATATATATATATATATATATATATATATATATATATATATATATATACATATATATAAGGTTATATATATGGGTGTATATATATGTATATTGTATAGAAATGAAAACCTATAACTACTAGCCTATGGCTTTGGGGCTAACCCTAATTGACCTAATGACCTAAACACCTACAAATTGACCCTTGTTGACTAAGCGTTGACCAAAGTCAACCTTAGGTCAAATTTGACCTAGTTAACCTAGAATTGACTAGGGTTAACCTAAAAATGACTAGTTTAACTAGTCTGACCATGTTTGACCCAATTACCTTATTGACTAGTCTTTGTTTGACCTAATTACCTTGCTGACTAGTCTTTGTTTGACCAATACCTTAGTTGGTTTGACCTAGACTTGACCCAGATTGATCATGTTGACTAGTATTTGACTAATTTGATTAGAATGTTAACCAAGAGTTGACTTTAACCTAGATTTGACCAACCTTGACTTGTTTGACCTTGTTTGACTTTATTTGACTCAGTTTGATCCCCTGTGACCTAGTATGACTTCCTGTGACCCAGTTTGACTATTGAGTTGACAAAGAGTTGACTTTTGACCAGATTGACCTAGAATCATGTAGTATGCATTGTATACTTTATTTTTACCATTGTGGATATATTGTGACTTGTATTGCTCTGATTAGGAGCCATACACCTCTCCTCAGACAGTATATCCTCTTCAGACATTCAGTTATCAGGCGAGTAAATTCTCTGACCGTTTCATACTTGTTCAGGCTTTACTTCTCGCTCTAGATTACTTTACTTGATGCTGTCACGTTGGTAACACGGATTGGTACTATATGGATCTTTACATGAGATGTTATCCCCCTCGGGAGCATCGGGTACTTCATGTTATGTGTGTTTCACTTTCATCATGTACTCCTGTGCTTTCATCATACATGTGTACTCATGTGATCATGTACTCTCATGTTCACAGAGCCCTCATGTATACTATCATGTGCACCCTTTCATGGGCCCCATGTGATATCATGTATAATAACGTAACTTGTCTCGATCCTTGTGTATTGATTGGGGTAACGGAGGAGTAGAAGTGGACATGTGAATAATTCCAAAGTAGTGTAATTATGTGCAAACTCAGTAGTATAATCATGTATAAATTCTAGCCATTCACATGCCTATCTTGTACTCTACATCACTAGTCACTTATAGTTCTCTATATACAGTAGATATTTTATTACAGCTATCTCTTTTACAGCGTATATTTCCTTTCAGCATTTCATGTATCTTACTCTATTGCCTGTATCGTATTTCCTAACCTGTTATGAACTGTGTGAGATGTATTGTGCTCGTTCCTGTCCTGACTGGACCTGTTGAAAATATTACAGAGGATGAGGATGAGGCCCTGGTGTCTATCTATTATGGAGCAGGACTAGATGATACTTATGTTGTGGACCCTCAGCAGGATCCACCTACAGCTGAGGATGTTGCCCCAGTAGTCTAGGCTAGTTTAGCTAGACAGTCTTTCTGTATTATTATTTTGTCTCACATTTTGAGTTGTATTTCGAGACGTTGAGATGTATAGACTCTTAGACTTATTCTGTATATTGGGTCGACATTCTGGATATTATGTTGTACTAGACACTTAGACTTATTCATCTATGATACTGTTCTCTTGAGTTACTATCTATCTATCTGTCTTTCGTTCTTCTACCCTAGATGTGATTGAGATGTATATTGTTATGTCACCTCCATTCGGAGAGTATAAACTGTACAGGTACTTTGGTATTATTAGATGATTGACCTAGGACAGTGTTCTACCGCCGACACTGCGGCGTAGGCTGGACGTACCCACTTCTCGTGCCCTTACTCTAGGGTGCGGGTCGTGACACATTTTTAGTGGTGGCCCATGCAGGTCGAGTTTATGTAGTAATATTCGAACTAGAGTATCACTACAGCCTGTGATAGGATTGGAGGAATAGGCTTAGTGAGAGAGGATACTCAATCATTGTTAGGATACCTTGAGAGATTCCTGGGATGACCCTTGAGAATCTCATTAAAATTTTGATTTAAACTCCTTTTCCCTTAATTGAATTTGATTTTGGAGGATTCACTGTAGAACTTTGAATCCTGGTGTTAGTTGATGATTTAGAATTTTTATAGTTGTTAATTTTAATTTTTTGTGTTAGATTAATATCTTTTATTTTAAGGTACTCAATCATATTTATGAGAAAACTCTTATCTGTTTCTTGCCATCTAATCCTCTTGCTAATTGCTTTTCATTGAAATGAACTGTCCCCTCTATTTTTGCATCTTGCTCAGCTCCTTCTACCAATCTATGTGATTGTATCCCAAATCTGACTTACTCGACATTTTCTCAAATCAAGACTTTATTAAGACTTTCTAACCTTGACCTTTGATTGATCGAACCCTAACTATATTCATCTAGTAGCCT
The DNA here is from genome assembly GCA_029216955.1 of Iris pallida. Lineage (NCBI taxonomy): Eukaryota > Viridiplantae > Streptophyta > Magnoliopsida > Asparagales > Iridaceae > Iris > Iris pallida. The sequence continues at coordinate 11,370,760 of JANAVB010016600.1, read as the reverse complement.
ATCTATCCCTAGGACTGTGTTCCTAATTTATTTACTGGATTCCTAATTAATTTTATTCCATGGGTTAATTTGATCTTCTTTAATTTTTGCATCAATTATCACGTCTTGAACTCCCACTTTCTATTCTAGATCATTGGACGTCCTTTACCGTGACTTAGATATTCAGAGTATAATACTAGCTGTTACCTCCCAACAAATTTTACATGTAAGACCAAGACTAGCCTACCTTCATCTAGGTATTCCATGTCCCACTAAAACCCGTCTCCTTGTACTCTATTTTCTTGATATGATTTTCTGGTCAAATGGCTAAACTATAACCTCTACCATGATACTAAATTAATTCTTATTTCAATTAGAGATCCACCTTGGCTCAATTCTTTCGACCTGGCATGTGATGGTGTTCTGCTTGAATCCTTGAATACTTAACCTTGTACCTTACCTTGAATGCTTGACCCGATTGGTTAAGGATCTTGGACTATGTATCTTCTTTCATCATTTCCACCCTTACTTATATCTTATGCTATAAATTTATCCTTAAGTTTTACAAGCTTATCCTTTTCGAGCTTGATCATGATATATTTATTGGGTGTACACCCACTAACATATTATCTAATCAGAACCGGCGCATGATGGTCTGATCAACCTATTGCGTTTTGGTTCGCTTTTTCATATATTAATCTACGTGGATGGAGACATAGTTAAACTTGCCCTAGAATCTTATCCGCAACAGTCTTGACAATTCTCCTTGGAATTATTTTATCGCCTATGAACCTCGTATTCGTATCCAGTTGAATTAAATTTAATCATGACCTGGATCTTCATCATTGGATGCTCGTGCTCATACTTGATTTCATTGATTTTTCATCTTGCCCAAATCTCGATTTATCCTGAAATTGATCAACTTAGATCGTGTCAAGACTAAAATCTATTTGTGATTGTTTGTGCCTAAATTTTCAATTTTCTTTTACCACTTTATGGAATAGTAACTTTTAATGATTTCTCACTTACTTGTTAATGACAAATTTTCATATAGGATGGTAGACGGCCCTATAGCCTTGATGATTGTTGTTCCCTTACCTTCCCAATTAGGACACCCTAGATTGCTTGTACGTTTTGATACCATAGGACAGTATTGATCTAGAATGACTAGTGCACCTAGATGAGACCACAGACTGTCCCATTTAACCTGTCCCCCTGGTACCACTATTTCATCACGATTTTTGGTTCAATTTAGGCCATAGACCTTTCCCACTCTAAGTTGTGATCATCGTAGGCACATTACCATAACTTTTAAGTTAGGAGCATAAGACTAGTTGTTTTCTCAAAACTGACTTTGCATACATGACCTAGACATGACACTCTACACCCATGACCTTAGTGTCCCACTCAGGCATACCATCGTGTGCTTCATTTGCTTAGTACGATTTTTCTGACCCGAGACTCCACCCTGATTTACCCCATAGAGTTACTTTTGATTTCGATTTGGATTAAGGGCACCTTATGACCTAAAACTGCCAGCCAATTTTTGGACATGACCCAGTATAGGTCTACTACCCATATTTTGCTTGTTGACCTTGTATGTTGCTAGGTAGTGACTTCGTCCCTGATTGTTGGAGGTTTGACCTAGGAGGAGAACGACCATCTAAATTTCGAGGACGAAATTATTTTAAGGTGGGTAGACTTGTAACACCCAGTTTTCTAAAATTGGGATATTTTTGAAAAATTATTATTTTTATTATTTATAAATGGTATTATAGTCATGATATGATTTTTGGTGATTTTTTAGTTAGTTAAAACTATTTTCAAAGTCATGACTTATGACTTTGTGATTTTGTTAGTATAACTTGGTGTAAACCCTAGTTATTCCTTAAACTAGAAGTTGCCATGACCATGTGAGCTTAGCCATAGGCTTAGAACATCAAATTAGGACTTTTTAGCCTAAAGGGGTATTTTGGTATTTTTCTAGGATTTATTTAGAATTATTTGGATTTATGTGTTTTTATTATTATTTAATTATTAATTAGTGTCATGTTAGTCCCTAACCTAGTTTAGCACTAATCTAGAGGTTAGCTACTAACCTAGAGGCTTGAGGATAGATATTAGTCTTTGATTAAAGTAGGATAAATATCTAGATATTTATACATGTGATATTTTGCATGAATTACTCAAAATATCCAAACCTAGGCAAGAAAGTCCTTGCCTTCACCATGAAGGAAAGGCCAAGACACCTCCCCTTGCCATGGCCGGCCAAGACACCCCCCCTAGCAGCCACCATCCTATATTAACCCATTGTATTCATTCATGACCATTTTTACATGAATTAAATCCTAGAAAAATCCCATTCCTTCAAACCTACACAACTTGATCATTTTTGATCCAAATCACCTCTAGTTTCTTGCATTGGACTCCCCTACACTAGAGGATACTAGTTAGGGCCTGCTATCAAGGATTTGTGGAGCTTTGGGCATCACCAAGAGAAAAGGACACCCCCCCTACTTGGTGTCTTCTTGAGTTTTCACTCAAATAGGTAAATACCTATAAACCCTACTAATATTGTGATTTCTCCTCATGGTTGCATGCATCTAGGTACCAGGGACCTATAGGACAAGTTTGGTAGGATATGGATATGGTTTGGTGTCCGTATCGGACACGTATCTGTATGTTTAAAATAATATTCGATAAAATGCTTGTGAGAATTAAAAGGTGTTATTTTCAAAAACTAATTGAATGGAAAAATAGGTTTTTAAGTGTAGATCACAAATCACATGGACTGAGCACGAAATCGTATTGTGTCCGTGTCCAAATTGGACACGAACACACTGTTAAACATCACACTGTGTACACTTTAATCCCCTGCTACCCGACACTGTTTTCTCCACGAATTGGACACGTGGACACGTACCACTTGGCACAGAGGAGGGGGCATCCTCTGACAAGCACCCTCTCGAATTTGAGACACTCTCGTGTCGTATCGGACGAGAAATCCGACACGCACTGACCGCATACTATACTGCACACAGTGTTAAACACTCACTGACACGGCCTTTGTGTCGCGCGGACACGAGTCGTGGACACCTCGTGTTTGCACGAGTGTGTAGCCCAACATGTGGGCTACACGTGGACATGACCACGAGGCCCCACGTGGCTCGTGTCGTGTCCACGAGACACTTGCATCGCTGCACGAGACTGTGCACGCTCCCCTGCTACTCGACCTTAATTTCGGACACGACACGCCACGTCGACACGCCAAATTTGGCATGGACACGGGGGCAATGTCTGCGAACATGCCCCCCAAGTTTCATGGCTTATCGTGTCGTATCGGACACGAAATTGCCTCTGCACTGGTCACTCACTGACAGCACACACGTGGAAATTGGGCTCTGATACGGGCTTCCCATTTGGACACAACGACACGTGGACACCGTACAGACACACTGACACCTAGCCTGACCCTAGGCGAACCTAGGGACACGACCACGAGACACGAGGACATGTGTGTCGTGTCCTAGAGCTAGTTGCACATGTGCACGATACTGTATTTGTGTGTGTGTGCACTGTGCTACCCGATTGTGTTTTTAGACACTTGGACACGCCGTGTCGTGTCGTGGTGGACACCTTGGGACACCTACGACACGTATGCATGTGGGGCATCAGTTACCAACCTATAGGTTCGAGTCCTAGCTCGGTTTAGCGTGTGTATTTGGGTTTACCCTATTATCGAATGCACAGTGCTGTTTCCAGTTTTGGGATATTATTCCCAGTTTTCAAAAGTGAATTTCAAATCTAATTTTAATATGATTATACATGTATTAGTATATTTTTAGTATATATATATATATATAGTGTATATGTATGTGTGAGTGTAGGTGAGATTTGAGGGTATATGGTTGTGTATAATTGTAGTGGTGTATATATATACATATATATGTATATATGTACTGTGTGTGTGTGTTTGGGGACTGGATTCCTGTTCTCAGGAATCTGAGAACACCCTTCCCCCCATTACTGTCCAGCCTATCCCTCTATCTCTTTCACTCTATCTCATTCTCTTTCACTCTCTTCTTCCCTCTATATATATGTAATATATATATAGGTTTTGTATATATATATGTATATATATATATGATATATGTACATTTTGGTATTAGATATTTAGTGTCATTATATATATATATATATGGGAGATTGGTATTGTATATAGTTGTGTATATATATATATATATATATATATATATATATATATATATATATATATATATATATATATATAAAATATATATATATATACATATATATAAGGTTATATATATGGGTGTATATATATGTATATTGTATAGAGATGAAAACCTATAACTACTAGCCTATGGCTTTGGGGCTAACCCTAATTGACCTAATGACCTAAACACCAACAAATTGACCCTTGTTGACTAAGCGTTGACCAAAGTCAACCTTCGGTCAAATTTGACCTAGTTAACCTAGAATTGACTAGGATTAACCTAAAAATGACTAGTTTAACTAGTCTGACCATGTTTGACCCAATTACCTTATTGACTAGTCTTTGTTTGACCTAATTACCTTACTGACTAGTCTTTGTTTGACCAATACCTTAGTTGGTTTGACCTAGACTTGACCCAGATTGATCATGTTGACTAGTATTTGACTAGTTTGATTAGAATGTTGACCAAGAGTTGACTTTAACCTAGATTTGACTAACCTTGACTTGTTTGACCTTGTTTGACTTTATTTGACTCAGTTTGATCTCCTGTGACCTAGTATGACTTCCTGTGACCCAGTTTGATTATTGAGTTGACCAAGAGTTGACTTTTGACCAGATTGACCTAGAATCATGTAGTATGCATTGTATACTTTATTTTTACCATTGTGGATACATTGTGACTTGTATTGCTCTGATTAGGAGCTATACACCTCTCCTCAGATAGTATATCCTCTTCAGACATTCAGTTATCAGGCGAGTACATTCTCTGACCGTTTCATACTTGTTCAGGCTTTATTTCTCGCTCTAGATTACTTTACTTGATGCTGTCACGTTGGTAACACGGATTGGTACTATATGGATCTTTACATGAGATGTTATCCTCCTCGGGAGCATCGGGTACTTCATGTTACGTGTGTTTCACTTTCATCATGTACTCCTGTGCTTCCATCATGTATGTGCACTCATGTGATCATGTACTCTCATGTTCACAGAGCCCTCATGTATACTATTATGTGCACCCTTTCATGGGCCCCATGTGATATCATGTATAATAACGTAACTTGTCTCGATCCTTGTGTATTGATTGGGGTAACGGGGGAGTAGAAGTGGACATGTGAATAATTCCAAAGTAGTGTAATCATGTGCAAACTCAGTAGTATAATCATGTATTCTAGCCATTCACATGCCTATCTTGTACTCTACATCACTAGTCACTTATAGTTCTCTATATACAGTAGATATTTCATTACAGCTATCTCTTTTACAGCGTATATTTCCTTTTAGCATTTTCTGTATCCTACTCTATTGCCTGTATCGTATTTCCTAACCTGTTATGAACTGTGTGAGATGTATTGTGCTCGTTTCTGTCCTGACTGGACCTGTTGAAAATATTACAGAGGATGAGGATGAGGCCCTGGTGTCTACCTATTATGGAGCAGGACTAGATGATACTTATGTTGTGGACCCTCAGCAGGATCCACCTGCTGCTGAAGATGTTGCCCCAGTAGTCTAGGCTAGTTTAGCTAGACAGTCTTTCTGTATTATCATTTTGTCTCACATTTTGAGTTGTATTTCGAGACGTTGAGATGTATAGACTCTTAGACTTATTCTGTATATTGGGTCGACATTCTGGATATTATGTTGTACTAGACACTTAGACTTATTCATCTATGATACTGTTCTCTTGAGTTACTATCTATCTATCTGTCTTTTGTTCTTCTACCCTAGATGTGATTGAGATGTATATTGTTATGTCACCTCCATTCGGAGAGTATAAACTGTACACGTACTTTGGTATTGTTAGATGATTGACCTAGGACAGCGTTCTACCGCCGATACTGCGGCGTAGGCTGGACGTACCCACTTCTCGTGCCCTTACTCTAGGGTGCGGGTCGTGACAGCTGCAGACACAGAGAGCACATGCAGAGGCATAGCACCGTCAGGCAGAGGTGCTGCGACAGACGATGGAAAACTCGTACCAGTTAGCTATGGCAGCAGTGGAGAGAGGTGCACCGGCTACAGTTCAGGGAGCACCAGCACAGCAGCAGGGCCAGGGGAGGCCCGGTACGCATCTCGACTTCAGGAAGATGAACCCGCGAGATTTCAGGGGTTCCGAGGGTATCCTATACGCGGACGACTGGCTAGAGGATGTCCAGCGGAGTCTGGAGTTGGCAGAGGTTCCGAGAGCTCTGTGGGTGACTTCTGCAGCGAGCCAGTTCTTTGACATAGCATTGACTTGGTACCGCACGGATCCACGTACGTCAGTGAGAGGTATATCTTGGGAGGACTTCAGGAAACTCTTTAAGGAGAAGTTCTACCCAGATGTAGCCTTGACAGCTTTGGAGGGGCAGTTTGCCAGTCTGGTGTAGGGGAACTCGTCAGTGGACGAGTATGCAGCAGAGTTCTTCCGCCTGAGCAGGTTTGCACCCAGTTTGGTTCAGGATGAGGGGTACAAGGCCCGAAAGTTCAAGAGGGGTCTCATTCATGCAGTGCGCACTCGCACATCTGGGCGACGAGATGCGACATTTGAGCAGATCTTGATGGAGGCTCAGATTATAGAGGAGGACTTCGGCCTGAAGCCGAAGAGGAGCAGTGACGCTTTGGGATCCAGTTCAAGTGCAGGGCCAGCGAAGCGCCCACATTTCCAGCAGAGGCAGTTCCAGCAGCATCAGCCTCAGTTGCAGATCCAGCAGGTACCGGCGCGTGCCCAGCAGCATCAGGATCAGGGTTAGAGACAGAGGCCAGCGGCACAGTACAGCTTCTGCGGGAAGCCAGGGCACACTAGAAAGGTGTGCAGGAAGAGATTGGGCGCCTGCTTATACTGTGGAGCGTCCGATCACCAGCTGAAGGACTGCAGTCTCCGAGGGGCTGCGGACAGAGGACAGCCAGCCAGAGGACCAGCAGTTAAGCTGAGGGGTCCTCCACTTCAGACTCAGCAGCAGCGTTTTCAGCAGCACCAGAGGGGAGACCCTGCGGGCAGAGTGTTTGCCCTGACAGCAGAGGAGGAGACAGAGCCAGTAGGCGATGTAGTGACAGGTCATGTTCTTCTCGATTCATTTCTTGTATTTACCTTATTTGATTCCGGTGCCTCGTATAGCTTTGTGTCTGTCTCCTTTGCTCTGAGACACAATATTATTGCTGAACCTTTGGGTAGGACTTGCAAGATATTGACCGGGGGAGGCATCATCCTGGTCAACAATATCTGCAAGGGGCGGAGAGTTACTGTAGGAGGCCGAGTTTTGGGTGCGTGCTTGCTCGTAATGCCCCTTCCGAGGTACGATGTGGTACTTGGAATGGATTGGTTGAGCATGCACCATGCTACTATAGATTGTAGAGGTGGTAGGATTTTGTTTAGGCCGCCGGGAGAGCCAGAGGTTGAGTTTTCCAAAGGAGCAGCTGAGCCGGTAGATGGGTTCTGCGGAGCTCTACTGGCGGGGCAGGCATTGCCGCATCCGTTGATTGCTGATTTCATGGATGTTTTTCCAGAGGAGTTGCCTGGGATGCCGCCAGATAGGGACATTGAGTTCTCTATAGACCTAGTGCCAGGTGCTGAGCCCATTTCACAGTACGTCTATAGAGTCAACAACAGCGAGTTGGCGGAGCTGAAGAAGCAGGTCGACGAGCTGCAGGACAAGGGATTCATTAGATCCAGTTCATCGCCTTGGGGAGCGCCAGTCCTATTTGTGCCGAAGAAGGATGGTACGATACGTATATGTATTGATTACAGGGTGCTCAACAACCTTACTATCAAGAATAAGTACCCATTGCCGAGGATCGACGACTTGTTCGATCAGCTGAGCGGCGCCAAGGTGTTTTCGAAGATAGATCTGAGATCCGGCTATCATCAGCTGAAGGTGAAGAAGGAAGACGTTCCGAAGACAGCTTTTCGGACTCGGTACGGCCAGTACGAGTTCACAGTGATGCCATTTGGGTTGACCAACGCCCCAGCTGTGTTCATGAACTTGATGAACAAGGTATTCCATCAGTACCTTGACAAGTTCGTGGTGGTCTTCATAGACGACATCCTGGTTTACTCGAATATGCCAGAGGAGCACGAGGAGCATCTGAGGATTGTGCTCGAGAGGTTGAGGAAGGAGCAGTTGTATGGGAAGTTGTCGAAGTGTGAGTTTTTCCTGGATCAGGTCGAGTTCCTGGGTCATGTTGTGATCGAGCACGGGATCTCAGTAGACTAGAAGAAGATTGCTGCAGTAGAGTCTTGGTCTACGCCCAGTACAGTTGCCGAGATTTGGAGCTTTCTGGGATTGGCGGGCTACTATCGGAAGTTCGTCCAGGATTTCTCGCGGATCGCGGAGCCGATGACTAGACTCACCAGGAAGGACGTGGAGTTCGTCTGGACTGAGGAGTGTCAGGCCGCCTTCGATGAGCTGAAGAAGAGGTTGACATCAGCTCCTATCTTGACATTGCCGTCTGGGACCGGTGGTTTCTCGATTTACAGCGATGCTTCTGGTCGGGGTCTGGGTTGTATACTTCAGCAGCACGGGAAGGTGATTGCCTATGCATCTAGGCAGTTACGTCCTCATGAGAAGAACTATCCGACTCACGATCTGGAGTTAGCCGCTGTCATATTTGCCCTGAAGTTGTGGAAACACTATCTGTACGGAGAGCGGGTTGAGATCTTTACTGACCACAAGAGCTTGAAGTACGTGTTCACTCAAAAGGAGCTGAACATGAGGCAGAGACGTTGGCTCGAGCTGATAAAGGACTTTGATATCGCCTTGCAGTACCATCCAGGGAAGGCCAACGTAGTTGCAGATGCCTTGAGCAGGTATCCAGTAGCTATGTATCTGACATCAGACCGTCATCTTTTGGCCGACCTGGATAGTTTGGGAATCGAGGTGATCATTCCAGGCATGGAGGTGCAGATGTGGGGTTTACAGATTCAGTCTGAGTTGATGGACAGGGTCAGATCAGCGCAGTTTGATAATGTTGCCCTGAGGAGCATCAGGGAGCAGGTGCAGATAGGGCTGCTTGATGATTTCTCCATTGCCAAAGATGGGTCGCTGCGGCACGGTGCTAGACTGTAAGTTCCGAGTGGAGAGCTTCGGGAGGAGGTTCTTCAGGAGGCTCATCGCTCTCAGTACTCTATGCATCCTGGTGCCAACAAGATGTACAGAGACCTGAGAGAGCATGTTTGGTGGTACGGCATGAAGCGCGAGGTGGCTCAGTTTGTATTTCGCTGCTTGGTTTGTCAGCAGGTGAAGGCCGAGAGGCAGAGGCCTGGTGGATTGCTACAGCCACTACCCATTCCCGAGTGGAAGTGGGAGCACATTACCATAGACTTTGTGTCCGGACTTCTACGATCTCCAGGAGGGAAAGATACGATTTGGGTCATAGTTGATAGATTGACCAAATCGGCCCACTTTTTGCCTTTCAAAGTTGGTATGTCTACGGAGTGGTTGGCAGAGCTGTATGTTCGGCAGATCGTGAGATTGCACGGAGTTCCGATGAGCATAGTTTCAGATCGGGAAAGCCGATTCACTTCCCACTTCTGGAGGAGTTTGCAGGCTAGCTTGGGCACCTCGCTCAAGTTTAGTACTGCTTATCACCCCCAGACAGACGGGCAGTCGGAGAGGACCATCCAGACCTTGGAGGATATGCTTCGCACATGTGTGCTAGATCTCGGGGGTTCTTGGGAGGACCATCTCCACCTGGTAGAGTTTGTTTACAACAACAGCTACCAGGCCAGTATAGAGATGTCACCATTTGAGGCTCTATACGGATGGAGATGCCGTACTCCCTTATCTTGGGACGATGTTGGCGAGAGGGTGCTGCTCGGGCCAGAGATGGTGGTAGATGCAGCTGAGAAGGTCCGACTTATTAGAGACAGACTCCGGGTGGCTCAGGATAGGCAGCGGTATTGGGCCGATAGCCACCGGAGACCGTTAGAGTTCGAGGTTAGTTTCAGTTCATATTTATGCTTGTTTGTGTTTTATCTGTCCTGTGTGCTGAGTTTGTTTTATGTCTAGGCTGGCGCTCTGGTGTTCCTGAAGATTTCTCCGACACGGGGCACGATTCGCTTTGGCGGGGGCGGGAAGCTTAGTCCACGCTACATCGGACCTTTCACCATTCTTGAGAGGGTCGGTGCAGTGGCGTACCAGTTAGACTTGCCGCCTACGCTAGAGGGGGTACACAACGTGTTTCACGTGTCGCAGCTGAGACGGTACGTGGCGGACCCCAGCCATGTATTGGATCACTCAACGATCGAGGTAGGGCCTACTCTTCACTATCCAGAGCAGCCAGTTGAGATTCTGGATCGTAGGGAGAAGGTGCTCCGGAACCAGGTTATACCCTTGGTTCGCGTTGCATGGAGGCATCACTCTCCAGGTGAGTCTACCTGGAAGAGAGATGACGAAATGCGGGAGCGTTTCCCTTATCTCTTCGAGCCCTGAGGTATAATTTCTGTTTCTGCTTTGTGATTCATTGTATGTTTGTTTTAATTTTGAGGACAAATTTTTTTTTTAAGGTGGATAGATTTGTCACCCCCAGTTTTCACAAACAGGGATATTTTGGTAATTTTCCACTTTAAAAATTATTTTGGAATTATTTAATTATTATTTGTATTATTTTGGGGTTATTTGAGTCGGGTTCGAATTTCAACTCGTTTCGACTTGTTTTGACTTGTTTCGGAAACCCGGGGTAACTTTGACCTTAGCAGGCCCACACACTAGTTAGCCATGGCCCACATGTTAGATATTTTGGTTAGAGACTAGACTAATTATTTTAGTTAATATTTAGTTAGAGATTAGTGGTTTCGGTTTGACTAAACTACCCCCGACTTAACCCTTTCCTATTTATTAGCTATTTTAAACCATTGGAGGGCAAACTTGTAATTATCCAATAAGACAAAATGGGACATGTATGGCCGGCCATAGAGTAGGGATAAGGAGGAGAGAGAAAACCACTTTCCTATTCATTCTCATCCACTTTTTCTTCTTCTTCTCCAAAGGGCTCCTTCCACTTTTGAAGCTTCCCATTGAATCCTTCTCCAAATCAAGGTGATTCCTTCTCCAAACTTGTTCCTCTTCTCATGTAGATTGGTTAGGAACCCATTAGGAATGATTCCCATGGTGGTGTCCCCATTAGAGACCATTTTTGTGTCCTTTGGATATTTCTAGGGGTGTTCACATGTAGGTTTGTGTCCCAATAGGAAAAACCCTCTTCTGGACACATGAATATTGTTCTAATATTATTTTGTGTTGTTCTTCCATATATTCCAGATTTTTGCACATTTTAGAATGAGTTTATTCATGTATCTAAATGTATCATATTTATTCTTTCTTTTGTTTATATATATGTGGTTATATATATATATATATATATATATATATATATATATATATATATATATATATATATATATATAGATGTATATATATATATGGCTTATATATATTTTGGGGAGTATATGGTGATGTGTTTGTGTGGTTTTGGTGTGTCCTAAGGGACAGCCATGGTCGGCCTTGGGGAGGGGGAGATGTTGGTGTTGGTGTTGGTGTTGGTGTTGGTGTTGAGGTTAGTAGTGGTGGCGTTTGTGTGTTTGTTTGTGAGGGTTAGAATGAGTGTTTAGTGGAGTGATAAGGGGAGAGTGTGCTGCTGAAATTCAGCAGCTAGGAGGGGGCTTGACAGCCCCAAAAACTCCACAAAACAGCCCCCATTTTTCCACTTGACAGCCTCCACAATTGCCCCACAAAAATCAGTCCATAAACCCCTTAAAACCCATCCAAAATCACTCAAATTTCCACCCATCATAGCCACCAACTCACCTATAAATCAGTCCACTTTTTATACCCAAATGACAGGCCACAAACCCACTAAAAATCAGTCCCCACTTGTCCAAAAATCTGTCCTTTTATTTCCATGTGTGTGTGTGTTTTGTGAGATGTGTGTGAGTGTTTTGTGAGGTATTTTGAGAGTAGTTTAGTATCCTATAGTATAGCCTATCTCTAAACTAGTAGGAAACCTATTAGGAAACCTATAGAGAGGCCTATTAGAGTGGGTTATCATGAGAGAGTGAGTGGTGTTGGTGAGTGGGGTAATAAAAGGGTAAATTCATGAGATGGAATAGGTTATAAGGTAAACCTATATCCCGTATCCTAAGATGGTCTAGATGCTTAGGATACCCAAATTTCTTGATAGGTAAACCTTAGATAGGTTGATATCTAGCTACCCTAAGGAGCCTAGGCTAGTGCCATGGATATTTGCAAGGTTTCATTGGTATTGGACAAGGTATCGGGGTTTACCTTAGAAGGGTAAATGCTAGTTTTACCTAGAAATAGGATATTGGTGTTAGAAGCCTAAGATGGTGTTAGAACTTGATTCCCGTGGTTGGTAATGATCAAATATGGTACTCAAAGACTAGTTTTGACGTCGGTTGACCTTTTTGACCAAAAGTCAACAAAAGTCAACCGAGAGTCAAACTTAGCCTTTAAGCGACCCGATTTGACCGAAACCAACCCAGAGTTGATCAGTTGACTGAAAGTCAACAATTGGTCAACATTAGACTAGTTTAACCTAGGGTTGACCCAGAGTTGACCAGAGTTGACCAAAGTTGACCAGTGTTGACCAGAGTTGACTTTTTGACCAAAAGTCAACTGTAAGTCAACCGTTGATCCCGATTGACCTAGTTTGACTTGGAATGACTCCCAGTGACCTAGTATGACCTAGTATGAACCAGTATGGCCTAGTATGACTCAGTTTGACCTAGATTGACCTAGTATTGACTTAGACTTGCATTCATGGCTTGTATTAGCTTCCTTTTTCAGTATTTAGCCCTGTTTGACTCATAGTATCTTATTTTAGGTCTGTGATCACTCTGAGCGTTTGTTCACTCTATCAGCTCAGGACCACAGGCGAGTATATTTACTGATAGTTTTCATTGTCTTGATATCTACTATATCCGATTCAGTCGTAGTGTTTTACTTGATTCCCGACACGACGGTTCACGGACTAGTATACATCGGATCCTATCATGAGATGTTATTCCTGGACTTTCTTGGTATATGAGTATGAGATATTTCTGTGTTCCGTGCTTGTATAGACACCGATTCCTAAGGGGACTAGCTACCCTCTTACGGAACCCCGTGTCATGACGTGCCATGTCCAGATCCGTGATACTATTCGGGGGATAGAGGGGAATTATTAGGGGTTATGTGATCAAAGCCTCCGTTTGTTACTATATATTGCTAGCGCCACCCTCACCTCACTTAGGGTGTAGCAGATACCCCGTGCCGGTTATCCAAGTTGGCCGGCATGACCCTCTCCAGAGGTTTCTTTTCGTGTGATTGTCGGGCCAAGTGGATAACCTTTTTTCGTGATTCTCTAGCCGATCACATTTTGCCCTAATAGTTCAAATCACTTTTTATTTATTTGTTGTCATATCTTACATTCCAGTTCACCTTTACTTACTGTACTTTCACCATGCTATGATTCATATTCTCTTATGCTCTACCTGCCTTTTATACTGTACCATGATGATGGGACTAGGTTCTGTTTGAAAGAAGGGTTACAACCCCGGTCCTTGTTTGGTTTAAGGGTTGTAACTCGGCTTTCAAATGGTCCCCAAGTCGCCTATATTCTTTGTCTTGTATTTCATTATTACTGTCTCTTATAGTATTTCTCAATTCACATGGAACTGCTGTTGGTGTTTGTACTTGCTCATTTTCCTGACAGGATACGTTGACAAATTTTACAGATGATTTAGAGGCTGATTGCCCGACTTACTACGGGATAGAGTCTGATGGACTTGACCTAGACAGGGGCTTAGTGGTAGAGCCACTAGACTTCGCTCATCCCGAGTAGTCTAGTTTTAGTTAGGTTTGCCTGGCCTGCTAGCCAGCTAGTTCATTTCAGTTGTAGTATCTTTATACTTATTATTATTCTGAGACTCTGGATTTTGTGTTAGCTGTGACTCGTGGATATTTCTGGACTCGTTTCTTGCTTTATCTATCATATCTCTTTTCCATGCTATTTACCTTAGTTTTCATATATGTGATTGAGACTGTATTGCTATGTTCCTCCGTTCGGAGTGTATATACTGTACAGGTACATTTATCTGTTAGTCATAGTATTTACAGACCCTATATACAGCGTTCTATCGCCGATTCTGCGGCGTAGGCTGGACGTAACCACGTGCTCGTGCCCCTCTACAGGGTGCGAGTCGTGACACACGTAGACACAAAAAACTCGTGTCGTGCGTATCGTGCACACTTTGGACACAGGACTCGTGCGTCTTCGTGTCCCTAACTGTCAGGACACGAAGACACAGGACTATGGGTTAACGGGTCTAATAATCTGTTATTGGGTTTAAAACCCATTATCTTAATTCGTTATAAAACTAACCTAAACCCTAACCCAACCAGCAAGCTCGGGCGGTCCCCCTGGTCAGCCGAGTGGCGCTCAAACCAAACCCCTGTCCCAGCGGGCCGAGTTAGAGCCCCCCTTTTGTTTTCTTTTTGTTTTATTTTTATTTTATTGTTTTATTATATATATATATATATATATATATATATATATATATATATATATAAATATATATATATATATATATATATATATATATATATATATATATATATATATATATATATATATATATATGTATTTATATAGATATATATATGTATATATGTATATGTATATGTATATTGTTTTTATACATATATATATGTATATGTATATTATTATATATACCGTTATATATATAATATATATACTGTATTTATATATGTATATATATATATATATTTTATATTAAGTATTTTTATATATATGTATATTTATTATATATATATATATATATATATATATATATATATATATATATAAATATATATATATATATATATATATATATATATATATATATATATATATATATATATATTTATTATATATATATATATAAATCTCTATATATTTATGTATATATATAAATGTATTTGTTGTATATGTATATATATTTCAAATACAATTTTTTGTGCAAATGTCATTATGTGTAAATTTACAAGTTATTTTATTATATAATTTTATGACTAGTATATTTCACCCCTTTAAAATATATTATTAAAATACCTTAATGTATATTTTAATATATTAATTATTATATTTTATTTATCATGGCCATTTGGTGTCCAAACCTAGCATGGGTTTTTGGGCCCAAATGTGTCTAATACATTCAAAGTCTGTACAAGTCATATTGGACTTGATTCATGGCTTTGGGTCCCGTATCTGGACTTCGGTTCAATTTCGCATACGTGGATAAAATAGTAAATAATTAATTAATTATTTTCTAGAAATTGTTACTTGCTATTTTTGAATTTTGATATATATTTTAAGTGCTGTAAAAATCTAGAAAAAATTATATTTAAATACTATGTTAATTTATCTAATGTAACATAATTTTTTTAGTATTTAATAAGTAATTTTGGCATTTTATAGAAATAGAAAAACATAACTCATTTTCAGGATACATATGTTTACTGATTTTTAGTAAATATCTATGAGGGTTTATAAATTCCAAAAAAATTAGTATAAATTTCTATAATTAACAAGGATAATGTTGTTACATTATTTTATGTATAATTGAGCTTTTATCTATCTCAAAAATTATTGGAATACAGTGTACAGTCTGATTTAATTGTTGATTAATTACGACTTACGATGTTTTGTGTGATTTTGGGATATTGTAGTATTGGACCTCACCTTACCATAGTATAAAGGTCCTAAAAAGTTATTTTAGGTATTGTGTCACCCCACATTGGTCTTCTATGCTAAAGTCATCATTTGGCTAGGTATCCAGTCAGAAAGTCGTGTCGCACAGCTAGTGTCTTAGTGTTTAACTTAGTATAAAACTAAGTTTATGTATTATTTTTACAGTGACGAGACACCAGACATCTATAGCATTTCCTTCACTACCTTGCTTTGCTAGAGGCAAGTACCTCTACAAACTTTATTTACAGCATATAATGAATTGTGTATAAACCATGTTAATATTTAAACTGCAAGTCGTATATCACCATGTTTCATATGCTTTATACTGCTCTCAGTATCCACCTTGCTTCATACTGTTCTCGTATCACCCACATGTTATAAACGGGTTAAGGGGAAACTGTTAGTAGAGTATGTGATCATTTCCCCTTCTTCGTATGTATTTACCGAGCATTATTACATTCTATATGTAACTTTGTCGTATGTTCTGGTCCCGCGTTTGTGTATGGATATACACCGATGTCGTTATGTGTATGTATGTACACATCAAAAAATTGATATGTGCTACTGTACATCCTATTTCACCTATTGACCGACCACGTATATGCTACAGTTTTAAACTTTAAAACAAACACATGATGCCATGATAGATTATGATATGCCATGATTCCTACACTTCTGTTCATTTCATGTTTCATATATTTAGTTTGTTAGAATCAGTACTTGCTCCCGTTCTGACAGGATAATATTGTAGGTATACTTATTGAGGAGGAGTTGCTTTGTGATTCCTATTATAGATTTGCTGCCGAAGATCAGGCTATACTTTACGAGGATGTACCTACGGAAAAACTCATCTAGTTTGTTTATTTACTTGGGACTTTTGAGAGTAGTCATGTATTAGACTACGTATTTTGTAACTGGACCTTTATCCAGTTTTACATTTTGGACTTGTACTTGGAACATATTTATATACGAGATGACTTCTGTGTTTGGAACATTTCTGACTCATTATTACATATAGAAATGTTAGCAGACTTTGGTCTTATCTTGTTTGTCTTTAGAACAGCTTACTACGTTTTACCCCAAGCGTAGGCTGGACATAAGTCGGCCCGGCCCAACAATTTGGGTAGCGGATCATGACATGCTTTTATTGGTGGCCCATGCAGGTCCTGACTAAATTATTTGGTGATGTTATTGTACCAAGCATGCCTGCAGGTAGGAACTTAAGGTAACTAGACAACAATAGGAATGACGCTTAGAACACCTAGAGGATTACTAGGATTGCAACATAGAAAATACATCACATCATATGCTCGTTATTACAAATTGGATTTTCTTGTTGTTTATGATTGGTTACTTAAAAGAGTCCTTATAAGTTTTTTTATTATTAGATGGTGCTCACCCGCTCATCCCAGTATGCCACACCTGAAAATGGTACACTTCCTATCCAGTCGGTTGACCAGTTGACAGATGCACCTCTACCTCCACCTACCATACTCCCTCCTCCACAAATCCACCACCCAGATGTCTCCACCACCTTCCACTTCATAGTCCCAGCAGGACCTGATACTCCCACCACCACCTATTACTATACCTACCCAGGCTTTCGTCATACTCGACGAAAACCAACTGCTCACTCTGATCCAGGGGTTCCTGTCACGACAAGATCCCAAATAATTGGGTCGAACCGAATTATGCCCAGCCTGCACCATTGTTAAGAAGGCGGCGGTAAGCTGTTCCATTAGCAGGTAACCACAACAACATCTATAATTGTCATAACTCAATATTCGAGAATTTAAAACTTTATTAAACATTGAAATAAATACAACTGGAAAGTAAATGAACTGAATTCAAATAACAAAACTTTTCAAAAACAACAACAAAACGGGCAAAAGAAAAAAAATCTAGCTAAATAGTCGGCTCAACGGCCTCAGTCCCTGCGTCCTCCAAAGGGGACTCTGGCAGCACCACGTGGTACAGAACCGGGTCGTAATAGCTGTTGTATAACAGCTCAGCATCCTCATAATCCCCTAAAAATGTTATCTCCAGTCAGGAGGGAGCAAAGTATAATTCATGCTAATTTGATAATTAAAATAATAATAAAATCATGCACTTTTAAACAATTTGAAGTAAACAGTTTTCTAGCAGTTAAAATAGTGTAATTTGAATAGGCAATGAATGTGACCGGCTTGGGTTGTACAGTTGTATCCTACTGATACGATACGGCTTATCCCCGTGTGTATGAGGGGTAAGCTAATACAGTTCTAAGTTACTTTGGATGTGGTCATACTCATTACACTACTCTCCCAGTCCCCAAACAGTTACATTAGTTACAGTCAGTGCTCTCAGAGAGAGTTTCGTGTTGCATCGTGGTTTAAACTTGCAATAAAATAATTATTAAATAATTGCAAACTAACACAAAATGTACTTGCCTCAAATTGGACTGGACTTGAAGGGTTGAAGACTTCGAGATGGGATTTAGACTCATCCTCGAAATCCTACATTCGAGAAGTTGACTCAGATTCCAGAGTTACCAAACTAACTATGCTAGTTGCAATCCCTAAGTTGTGTCCTAATCAATTTTAATCTTTATTTATGCAATCAAAAACAAAAATGCGATTATCGGTGCGTTGTAATGAATTACGAGGAAAAGATCAATTTAACCTTTATTTTGGAAAGACTCATAGTTACCAATTTATTTGGTTAAAACTTTGTGTTTTCGTAGTTATACGTATAAAACTATATTTCTTATTTAATGAGAAAACATGATCGTTATTAAAATATTAAAAGCTTGTAAATTTTAATGTGAGAAAACTTCATTAATTTTCTATTCAAAATAATATTTATTTTTGATTTACGCGTACGCTAAAAATCAGCAAAAACCAAGAAATGACAAAAAACCTACGCTACAAAATTACAGGCCACTGAGAAAATAGAAAGGCTAGGCTTATGCCCATTACAATTTATTTTACATAAATTGAAATAAGAAGAAACAGTTGTTAGTTCTAAAATCTTCCTACAATTTAATTATGAATAAACTAAATAATAAAAAATAAATTAAATTATTAATGAGTCTCAGATATTGGTCCAATCGTCATATAGGCTGATGTCTCAACGTCCGGGCGAAGCCGGTTTCGTTTGCACTTAGCCAGGGCCCATTGACCAATACGGTCGTCGCCCAAAATCCAAAATATTAATATTTTCCGAAAACCATTTTAAAATTATTTTAAAAGTATAATTAAATTTTATGGAAAATCTGGCAGCATTTCCTCTATTTTTGGTCAACCCAAAAACTGGGAAAGTATGCCATAATATCCAGTATAATTCCCAAACCAGGGAAATTCATGAATTAAATTCCATAACCAATTTTTATATAAAAATATATTCACAGAAACGTTTTCAGAAATATTCGGAAAATCCGAAACGTATTTGGAGATCCAAAATCAACCCAGAAAACATCACAGCAATAATCCAAAAACCAAATATCCAGAATTCGTTTCCGAAAGTTTCGAAAAAATAAAACAAACTAACAGAAGCTTTCCCGAAAGTTTCTCGGAATCTCCCGAAAACAACCGTAACCAAAAAATCGAATTCCCGAAGGAGATTCGTGGACCAATCTCATCACAGACACGGGAGGGACGAACTATTATGATTAATCAGAAATTATCCAAATCGACGGAATTCGAAGGGTTGCCTCGGACTCGGGACACGCGAATCCACAGAAATGAACTCGAAATCCCATGGACAGCGCTGGGCAGGGACTGGGCGCGCCGAAAGGGACGCTGGCCGGGAAACGCACTGGACACTGGCCGGGCACGGGGGCGGCTGACGAAAACAGCACGTACGCTAGGGCACAGGGAGGCGGGGCACGGCCGAGAGGTCGCGGGCGGCGTCGAATGGGGTCGGGGCCGACGGGCTCGGCGGTGGTGGAGCGCCGGGGCGACTGCGGTGGAGCGCCGGGGCGCGCTCGACAGAAAGCGCCGGGGGTCGGCGGAAGGGGCGCGGGCGGGTCGCGGGAAATGGCCGGAGGGCGCGGCCAAGGGATGAGCGCGGGTCTCTGGGGGTTTTGGGAGTTGAGGAGAAAGAATGGTGGTGGTGGGTTTGCTTAGAAATGGAAGAAGTTGCTGCTCTCGTGAGAGGGGGAAAAAGAGTTGGGTTAGGTGTGAAGAGTAGAGGTGGGGAGTTATAAGGAGTGGGGAGAGATTTAAGTGCTGGAGTTGAGGAGCTGTGGGTGTATGTGAGGGAAAGTAGGAAGAAAAATGAGGAAAAGGGAGTACGTGGGAGAAATGCTGGTCCAACTTGGACCAGTACAAACTATATATTTTTTTATATATAAAAATCAGGTTTCAAATAGATGGGTTTGGATCGGGTCTGGGTTTCGGGAATTGGTCTGGGCTTGGGTTAGGTTAACAACCAAAGATCCAACTTTATTATTTTGAAATTAATTTTGAACTCATAATATAATAATAATAATAATATAATAATATTATAATATTAATAATAAGAATCACTACAAAACTGGGTTTCACAATCTTTCCTTCTTAGAAAATTTCATCCTCGAAATTAAAGGCAGGGTACTAATAGGGGAATGATCAAAATCTCTACATGCAGTCCAAAGCTTCCTTTACTGTCTCTAGTAATATGGACCACCTTTAGATAGTCTAATTTGATCAATTCATGCACTTCCTTCGAATCATCAGTCTTCCCTCCTTAGAAACACAGTCATAGTCCATAATTAAAATTTTGCTTCTATTTCTGAATTGTCAGCCACTGGAATGGTTGTGCGAACTTACTCTTGCATCCGTATCTATAATCTTCGGGTAGGATCTAAACTTCTTCATCTTGATAGCTACTAAGCGATGCAATTCTATATTGCTTGCAACGTACGCTCCATCAATTACTTGTACGTCATAATTACTAGCTCTCACTATCATCACCCTTTTTCTAAATCATAAAATTCAAAAATCATCACCTTCTTTCATTCACCAAATCCAATACCCAAGTACTAATATGCTCCACTAATGATTCATTCCTAAATGAACCACAATTTATAATTTCCTCTAGACTAATTTGCTTTTGTGCCTTGCCATGCTACCCTTTGGTACCCTTAACTATCTAATCTCATAGAATAAAATCGATCCCCTTAGTGTGCTTTTATCAGATTAATGCAATAAGGTTGCTAGGTGACTATCTAGGTTTTCCCCACATATAACTATCAACCAACTTTATATAGCTGCAAAAATATATAACTACCCACAAAAATATACAACACCCTAAAAATGGAACCTTGAAAGGAATTGAGCCAATGGAGATTGATATGGTCCTAATAAGTTCTAGGAAAAATCAAGTAGAATTTTATAGGGAATCTTTTCTTTCTGGTTGTGACAAGAGATTTCTGGAAATGGAGACAACCGCTAGAAATATAAATCCTCTAATCAGGCAAAAGTCAGAATGATTTGATGGTGCAAAAGACAACCATGGTATGAATATAGTTTGAATAATATTCGAAAACCAAATATGTTTGAAGTTACTTTGTCTCAAATTCTTGCCTCGCCAGAGTGCACCTGACTGTAGTGAATTTTTTTGACCCAATAACTTGAATAATTTTAGGTTATCGAGTAATATTTCAACTTTATCCATTTCATGGCTAAGCAACATAGAAGATCAATATGGTGCTTTTAGGACAGTCACAATAATATCCGGAAACCTATGAACACCCGAAATCACTTCAACTTTAGAGTCTTTTGCCTCGCCAATGCGCAATTGGCTGCAGTAAACTCGCAGTTTCCATAATTCAGACAACGCAATGTGCGAAATCATATTAGGTCACAGAATATTTTCCCAAACTTTGTCCATAAGAATTTCAAAGAAGTTTTCGAAAAATTCAAACGAGTTCTAAGGTTCTAGTCATGATAGGAAAAGATGTTGATGTAGGTTCTTCTGGTTTCAAGAAAATTTATCAGGATAAATATGTGTTCCAGTAGCTCTTGAGATTTTAAAGATTGATTTGAATAAATTGATCAAACTTTAGTATGACCAATTGAGTTGGACACAGGATAAGGTAGAAGAATCAGAGCTTTGAGTTGATTGAAGAAGCCAGTAAGAATATTCCCGATAAATCACTTAAAGGATACAGACGTTCACCAAAATTATTTGAAGAAATAATTTCTTATCCAATGATATTTTTAAGAATGTGATAGGTAAGTAGGGTTGACACAAAAGAAGTATGTCTTTATGGGTTCAAGGAAGTCAGGTTAAAATGGTTTAGAAAAGCCAACCAGGGGATAGTTCAACAATTCAAAAGTTTTTCAATGACTAAAGAAAATTTAATAATAGGATGGAATCTATTCTCTGATCGTTCGTGCTTCACGATACTCAAGCATTGAGTTTAAAAGCTGTCTAGGCCTTGAATTGATCAAGAAGTTGTATAGGGAGTGTAGGGTTTCGGGTTGAGTGGAGGGGATCAATATAAAATATTTGGAATAATCTAGGAGATTTCAATCAGTATTGAAAGTATTTTTTTTGAAAAAAAATCTTTTAGGGAAATTATGAACTAACTAAGCTGAATCAATTCTTTTAGTAATAATTAACCTTGAGGCTTTATAGTTCCAAAAGAATTTGGTTCAGGATTAGTTCCGAGAAAGTCAATAAAAATGAGGTTAAGACGAATGGTTGGATACACTTGTCGTAGAAGTATTCGGATAGATAAGGGTTTATTAGATTTAGAAGCTCTAGATAGCGGACGAGTCTGGATTCCAAATAAAGGTAGAGAGATAAGATTTGATCGACTAGTGGAGAAGTTTAAAAAATAGGTTTGCTGACGAAGGAGATTGAAGAGTTCTAATATTGGTCCATAAATAGCAAAAAGTATAGATCCTAAAGGATGCTAAAATCTGTTAAAGATATGGATAGGAAATAATTTCCGAAAATCATGGGGCGCTAAAAGATACAAAAACCTAGGAAAAAAATATATAGTAGCATATACCATCATACAGTCGGCCTAAACTGGTTAAGGTCAAAATTCACTCCTCAAGTCACTATCACTCCCAATTGTTATAAGTACTAACTAATATCTGGGTATTCCAAAATTCTATTCTTCAAATTCTTAATCACCAATATATCCTTGATAAATATCGCCTTACATACCTTCTCATTAAGATTACAATTTCCAGAGATTGTATTGTAGGGGAAAGACTTTGGAAAAATATCTACCATAAAGGTGTAACCAAGAATTTTATTCATTGGAGAATTACAGCAAGACTCTCATAATAATTCTAAGGACATCCTATTACAACTTCTTATAACAATAGAAAATGCTACTCAGCAGTTCTAGGTACTAGTCTTCATAGCTCTGGCTCTTGCACGAGCAGTCTCCAACTGCTTCATCTTCTTCTATGATCCCCGAGTCTGCATCATGCCTTTCTACAGTGGGTGTAGGCGGCAAGGTCTGCTCGATAGGAAGAGGGTCCCTAGGTTGCGGCATAGCAGGTGTTGCTGGGATTGGTGCTCTGGTACGATGGAAAGATAAGGGGCAGTCCTTTACCCGATGTTCAGCAGATCCACATGCCAAACATTGTCCCAATTTCTTGCGGCAACTAACGGCCTGATGACCAGGCCTCTTGCAGTAGTCACAAGCCAATAGCCTCTTACGATAAGACTGCCGGAAAGTAGAGTACTTGATGGGACCCAAATATCTTCTAGATTCAAGGGTACCCCTCCTAGGGTGAGGTTCCGCACCAACTTGGTTTAAGATAGCTAAGGCTACGTCATTGACATCCTTCATAACATCTTTCGTGATATCAATCTGTTTCTGCTGGGCCTCGGCTTGGGCATTCTGGGACTCCAGGATTCCTTGAAGTAGGGCAACCATTTGGGAGGTGTCTGCTGGTACTAGTAGGGTGACAGGAGTAATTATGATAACTGGAGATGGTAAAATTGTCGTAGGCGAAATAGGTTCAGCTGTAGTATGAGCTGGGCTAGGGACTTGTGCAGCAAATGAGGGATTGATGAGTTACAAAGGAGAAGGACTAGAACGGGCCTGAGAATGAGGGGTGTGGTCAGGAGTTATCACCTTGTCATCAGCAGGACTGGAACGGGCTGTCTTTCTTCTAGTCATAGTCTGAAAGGTTTAGGAGGCAAACATAAGCAAGGTATCCTACCAGGCTATAATCAAACAAAAATATTTATATATATAATTCGGACCTATGTTGTGACAAGTCAATGTTCTAGTGTTCTAATTGTTTCTAGGTATGTTTTCCTAAGTTGTTGTTTCATGGACCTGTATGGGCCACCACTAAAAATATGTCACGACCCGATCCCAAATAATTGGGTCGAACCAGATCATGTCCAGCCTGCACCGTTGTTGAGACGGCGGCAGTAAGCTGTTCCATTAGCAGGTAACCATAACAATATCTATAATTGTCACAACTCAATATTCGGGAATTTAAAACTTTATTAAACATTGAAATAAATACAACTGGAAAGTAAATGAACTGAATTCAGATAACAAATTTTTTTAAAAACAACAACAAAACGGGAAAGAGAAAAAATCTAGCTAAACAGTCGGCTCAACGGCCTCAGTCCCTGCGTCCTCCAAAGGGGACTCTGGCAGCACCACGGGGTACAGAACCGGGTCGTAATAGCTGTTGTATAAGAGCTCATCGTCCTCATAATCCCCTAAAAATGTTATCTCCAGTCAGGAGGGAGCAAAGTACAATTTATGCTAATTTGATAATTAAAATAATAATTGAATCACGCACTTTTAAACAATTTGAAGTAAATAATTTTCTAGCAGTTAAAACAGTGTGATTTGAATAGACAACGAATATGACCGGCTTGGGTTGTATAGTTGTATCCTATTGATACGATACGGCTTATCCCCGTGTGTATGTGGGGTAAGCTAATACAGTACTAAGTTACTTTGGATGTGGTCATACTCATTACACTACTCCCCCAGTCCCCAAACAGTTACAGTAGTTACAGTAGTTACAGTAGTTACAGTCAGTACTCTCAGAGAGAGTTTCATGTTGCATCGTGGTTTAAACTTGCAATAAAACGATTATTAAATAATTGCAAACTAACACAAAATGTACTTGCCTCAAATTAGACTGGACTTGAAGGGTTGAAGACTTCGAGATGAGATTTAGACTCGTCCTCGAAATCCTACATTCGAGAAGTTGACTCAGATTCCAGAGTTACCAAACTAACTATGCTAGTTGCAATCCCTAAGTTGTGTCCTAATCAATTTTAATCTTTATTTATGCAATCACAAACAAAAATACGATTATCGATGCGTTGTAATAAATTACAAGGGAAAGATCAATTTAACCTTTATTTTGGAAAGACTCGTAGTTACCAATTTATTTGGTTAAAACTTTGTGTTTTCGTAGTTATACGTATAAAACTATATTTCTTATTTAATGAGAAAACATGATCGTTATTAAAATATTAATAGCTTGTAAATTTTAATGTGAGAAAACTTCATTAATTTTCTATTCAAAATAATATTTATTTTTGATTTACGCGTACGCTAAAAATTAGCAAAAACCAAAAAATGACAGAAAATCTACGCTACAAAATTACAGGCCACTGAGAAAATAGAAAGGCTGGGCTTATGCCCGTTACAATTTATTTTACATAAATTAAAATAAGAAGAAACGGTTGTTAGTTCTAAAATCTTCCTACAATTTAATTATAAATAAACTAAATAATAAAAAATAAATTAAATTATTAATGAGTCTCAGATATTGGTCCAATCGTCATATAGGCTGATGCCTCAACGTCCGGGCGAAGCCGGTTTCGTTTGCACTTAGCCAGGGCCCATTGACCAATACGGTCGTCGCCCAAAATCTAAAATATTAATATTTTTCGAAAACCATTTTAAAATCATTTTAAAAGTATAATTAAATTTTATGGAAAATTCGGCAGCATTTTCTCTATTTTTGGTCAACCCAAAAACTGAAAAAGTGTGCCATAATATCCAGTATAATTCCTAAACCAGGGAAACCCATGAATTAATTTCCATAACCAATTTTTATATAAAAATATATTCACAGAAACGTTTCCGAAAATATTCAGAAAATTCGAAACGTATTCAGAGATCCAAAATCAACCCAGAAAACATCACAACAATAATCCAAAAACCAAATATCCAGAATTCATTTCCGAAAGTTTCAAAAAAATAAAACAAACTAACAGAAGCTTTCCCGAAAGTTTTTCGGAAAATCCCGGAAACAAACTTAACCCAAAAATCGAATTCCCGAAGGAGATTCGTGGACCAATCTCATCACAAACATGGGAGGGACGAACTACTATGATTAATAAAAAATTACCCAAATTGACGGAATCCGAAGGGTTGCCTCGGACTCGGGACACGCGAATCCACAGAAACGAACTCGAAATCCCGTAGATAGCGCTGGGCAGGGGCTGGGCACGCCGAAAGGGACGCTGGCCGGGGAACGTGCTGGACGCTGGCCGGGCACGGGGGCGGCCGACGGGAACAACACGTGCGCTAGGGCACAGGGAGGCGGGGCTCGGCCGAGAGGTCGCGGGCGGCGTCAGATGGGGTCGGGGCCGACGGGCTCGGCGGTGGTGGAGCGCCGTGGCGCGCTCGGCAGAAGGCACCGGGGGTCGGCGGAAGGGGCACGGGCAGGTCGCGGGAAATGGCCGGAGGACGCGGCCAAGGGATGAGCGCGGATCTCTAGGGGTTTTGGGAGTTGAGGGAAAAGAATGGTGGTGGTGGGTTTGCTTAGAAATAGGAGAAGTTGCTGCTCTTGTGAGAGGGAGAAAAAGAGTTGGGTTAGGTGTGAAGAGTAGAGGTGGGGAGTTATAAGGAGTGGGAAGAGATTTGAGTGCTGGAGTTGAGGAGCTGTGTGTGTGTGTGAGGGAAAGTAGGAAGAAAAATGAGGGGAAGGGAGTACGTGGGGGAAATGCTGGTCCAACTTGGACCAGTACAAACTATATATATATATATATTTTTTAATATAAAAATCAGGTTTCAAATAGATGGGTTAGGATCGGGTCTAGGTTTCGGGAATTGGTCTGGGCTCGGGTCAGGTCAACAACCAAAGATCCAACTTTATCATTTTGAAATTAATTTTGAACTCATAATATAATAATAATAATAGTAATAATATTATAATATTAATAATAAGAATCATTACAAAACTGGGTTTCACAGTTCCTAACGACCCATCAGGAGCAGACCATCTTACTCCGCCAGAGCATAGAGCTTTCTGAAGAGCGTACTGTAGCCCCACCACGGGTAGAGCCACGACAGAGAGCGGGAAACGTCAAAGACTTCATGGGTTTGAACCCCAAGGAGTTCATGGGGACCGAGGGCATCGTGGTAGCAGATGACTGGCTAGACTCGGTAGAGAGGAAGCTTATTGGAGCTAGGTTGCCGGGTGACCTCCAGGTCGAGGCAGCGAGATTTTTGCTGACAGACTTGGCCGAAGTTTGATTCAGGAATGATCCGCTATTCGTGAGAGGAAAGGCCACTTGGGATCAGTTTAAGATCCAGTTCAAGAAGAAATTCTTCTTGACCACCGGTAGGGTAGCCATGGGCTACGATTCCAGAACATCCAGCAGTAAAACCGTTCTGTTGACGAGTATGCAGCAGAGTTTAGTCGTTTGAGCCATTACGCTCCTAGTCTGGTTGCAGACCCAGAGGAGATGACGCGTAGGTTTTGCCATGGTCTAGTTCCAGATATTGGCATTCTCATATTAGCGAACGGGACGACTGACTACTACCAGAGCCTAGAGTTGGCCCAGAGCATAGAGGAGCGTCTTCAGTCTTGCAAGAGGCCGGCTCCTGTACACCACGAGGGACCTTTCAAGCGTCATGCTTTCCAGCCAAGAGCACCGGTGCCGCACCAGCAGACTTACCGTCCTCCCACACCACATCATCTAACCCTGCCAGTTAGAGCCCCGGGACCCCGACAGCAGAAGGGAGATGTGTGTTCATTCTGTAGAAGGCCAGGCCATGACGCTTCCATCTGTAGGAAGAAGTTGGGCAGTGTTTAGCTTATAGGTCTATCACCCATCAGCTTCGGGACTGCCCAGTAGCAAGGGTACCAGGTGCCGGACCACCATCTAGAGGACCGCCGCTCCCGACTCAGTAGCAGAGGTTTGGGCAACATCTGCAGCAGCAGAAAGGACCCCAGGGGAAGGCTTATAGTCTGGCTCTTGAGGCGTAGCTAGAGCAGGTTTCAGAGCCAGATTATTTGGCTGACGTCATCACAGGTCATATTTATTTGTATACTTTTCTAGCTCTATGCTTGTTTGATTTCGGTGCATCACATAGCTTCCTGTCATTAGAGTTTATACATAAATATCACTTAGTAGCTACACCTACCGAGGAGACAAGTAGAGTAATGACGGAAGGCGGACCAGTACCCATTAGGGCTATCTATAGATGCTCTATTACTATAGCTGGAAGAGAGTTTAGGGGACGATTCTTTGTGATGCCACTCCCCGGGTATGATATCATATTGGGGATGGACTGGCTTAGCTATGCTTATGCAGCTATAGACTGCTATGAGGGTAGTATTCTGTTCAGTACCCCAGGCACGGCACCATTCAGTGTCAGGAGGACAGGGCCGGAGATCAGCCTAGAGCCGAACTATTGTACGACAGTTGGGGAGTTAGCACCGCCACAACCTATCATTAGGGAGTTTATGGATGTATTCCCAGAGGATCTTCCAGGACTTCCGCCTGACAAAGATGTGGAGTTCACTATAGATTTAGTACCGAATTCATCACCAGTATCCCGGGCTTGCTATAGAGTGAACCCCAAGGAGGCCGTAGAGATGAAGGAGCAAATTGATAACCTGTTGAAAAAGGGTTTCATTCGATCTAGTGCTTCTCCATGGGGAGCTCCAGTACTCTTTGTACCATAGAAGGATGGTACAGTCCGGTTGTGTATTGACTACCGGGCGTTAAATACCATCACCATTAAGAACAAATAACCTCTACCTAGGATAGATGATTTGTTCGACCAGTTGAGTGGGGCGAAGGTATTTTCTAGGATAGATTTGAGATCCAACTACCACCAGGTGAAAGTCAAGGCTACAGACATCCAGAAGACGACGTTCAACACGAAGTAGGGGTAGTATGAGTTTTTAGTGATGCCATTTGGTCTCACAAATGCGTCAGCTGTCTTTATGAACTTAATAAATAAATATTTTACCAGTATTGTGATAAGTTCGTCATAGTATTTATCGACGACATCCTGATATACTCGAAGACGTCGGAGGAGCATGCAGAGCACTAGGCAGGAGAGGTTGTATGCCAAATTGTCGAAGTGCGAGTTCTTTTTGGACCAAGGGGAGTTTCTCGGTCATGTGGTCACTGGAGAGGGGATCTCAATGGATCCTAGGAAGATTGCTGCCGTAGAGACAAGGAAGGCTCCGACGTCAGTTTTAGAGATCAAGAGCTTCTTGGGTTTAGCAGGCTATTATAGAAAGTTCGTCCAGGACTTTGCTAGGATAGCTGAACCCATAATGAAACTGATGCGGAAGGACGCAGAGTACATCTGGTCAAAGGACTGCCAGGCAGCATTTGAGGAGCTGAAGAGGAGGCTGACGACCGCTCCAGTTCTGACATTACCTTCAGGGTCTGGAGGTTTCACCATTTACAGCGATGCTTCGGGAAAGGGGCTAGGATGTGTCCTACAGCAGCATGGGAAAGTGATTGCTTATATTAAGAATTTTTATATATATATATGTATATTTATTATATATATATATTCATTATATATATATTCATTATATATATATATATATATATATATATATATATATATATATATATATATATATATATATATATATATATATATATATATATATATATATATATATATATATATATATATATATTTTATAAAGCAAGCGGCCGTGTCAAAGACACCCAGCCACCGCTTGGCCCGGGGGCCGTGGGTAAACCACCAAGCCGCCCCCGCGGGGGCTCGAACTCCGTCCGATGCCCCAAGTGCCGGTGTGCCTAGCCACTTGAGCTACAAGCGCCCGGCATATATATATATATATATATATATATATATATATATATATATAAAATATATATTATATATATATATATATATATATATATATATATATATATATATATATATATATATATATATATATATATATTTAATCTCTATATATTTATGTATATATATAAATGTATTTGTTGTATATGTATATATATTTCAAATACAATTTTTTGTGCAAATAACATTATGTATAAATTCACAAGTTATTTTATTATATAATTTTATGACTAGTATATTTCACCCCTTTAAAATATATTATTAAAATACCTTAATGTATATTTTAATATATTAGTTATTATATTTTATTTATCATGGCCATTTGGTGTCCAAACCTAGCATAAATTTTTGGGCCCAAATGTGTCTAATACATTCAAAGTCTGTACAAGTCATATTGGACTTGATTTATGGCTTTGGGTCCCGTATCTGGATTTCGGTTCAATTTCGTATACGTGGATAAAATAGTAAATAATTAATTAATTATTTTTTAGAAATTATTACTTGCTGTTTTGAATTTTTTTATATATTTTAATTGCTGTATAAATCTAGGAAAAATTGTATTTAAATACTATGTTAATTTAGCTAATTTAATATAATTTTTTTTAGCATTTAATACGTACTTTTGGCATTTTATAGAAATAGAAAAATAGAACTCATTTTCAGGATAGATATGTTTACTAATTTTTAATAAATATCTATGAGGGTTTATAAATTCCAGACAAATTAGTATAAATTTCTATAGTTAACAAGGATCATTTTGTTACTTTACTTTTTGTATAATTGAGCTTTTGTTTATCTCAAAAATTATTGGAATACAGTGTACAGTCTGATTTAATTATTGATTAATTATGACTTACGATGTTTTGTGTGATTTTGGGATATTGTAGTATTGGACCTCACCTTACCATAGTGTAAAGGCCCTAGAAAGTTATTTTAGATATTTTGTCACCCCACATTGGTCTTCTATGCTAAAGTCATCATTTGGCTAGGTATCCAGTCAGAAAGTCGTGTCGTACAGCTAGTGTCTTAGTGTTTAACTTAGTATAAAACTAAGTTTATGTATTATTTTTACAGTGACGAGACACCAGACATCTATAGCATTTTCTTCACTACCTTGCTTTTTTAGAGGCAAGTACCTGAATTGTGTATAAAGTATGTTAATATTTAAACTGCAAGTCGTATATCACCATGTTTCATATGCTTCATACTGCTCTCAGTATCTACCATGCTTCATACCGTTCTCGTATCACCCACATGTTATAAAACGGGTTAAGTGAAAACTGTTAGTAGAGTACGTGATTATGCCCCCCTTCTCCGTATGTATTTACCGAGCATTGTTACGTTCTATATGTAACTTTGTCGTACGTTCTGGTCCTGCGTTTGTGTATGGATATACACCGATGCCGTTATGTGTACGTATGTACACATCAAAAACTTGATATGTGCCACTGTACATCCTATTTTACCATTGACCGACCACGTATATGCTACAGTTTTAAACTTTAAAACAAATATATGATGCCATGATAGATTATGATATGCCATGATAGATTATGATATGTCATGATTCCTACACTTCTGTTCATTTCATGTTTCGTATATTTAGTTTGTTAGAATCAGTACTTGCTCCCGTCCTGACAGGATAACGTTGTAGATATACTTACTGAGGAGGAGTTGCTTTGTGATTCCTATTATGGAGTTGCTGCCGAGGATCAGGCTATACTTTACGAGGATGTACCTGCAGGAAAACTCGTCTAGTTTGTTTATTTACTTGGGACTTTTGAGAGTAGTCATGTATTAGACTATGTATTTTGTAACTAGACCTGTATCCAGTTTTAAATTTTGGACTTGTACTTGAAATATATTTATATACGAGATGACTTATGTGTTTGGAACATTTTTGACTCATTATTACATATAGAACTGTTAGCACACTTTGGTCTTATCTTGTTTGTCTTTAGAACAGCTTACTACGTTTTACCCCAAGCGTAGGCTGGACATGACTCGGCCCGGGGGTAGCAGATCGTGACAAATTGAGCCCCATATGTTACTTATTTATCCGTAATCATAAATGACTTAAATTGATCGTATCTAGCCTGACCTTGACCCAACCCAACTCCAATAAACCAAACCCAAGCTTCATGTCATCCTCTCATGAACACCTATACACACAACACCATTCCATTTCCTACAAAACACCTAACACAGAAAGCAAGGCAACCCCTAAAGCCTAATGGATAAAATCATTATTTATAAAGGCTAGATGAGAATTCCCTCTTAAGTCACTCCCATCCTCACCCTTCAAAACTCACCACTTTTGGCTAAGCCCAAAGATGGATTTAGGAAAGCCACCAATGACAAATCTAATCCCATCACCAATCACCCCATGACAACACCACTCTCTTTTGAAAAGATTCTATTAAAATACTTCCCCCCATGTGAACAACACACCTAACTCCCCCTTTTTCTACTAACACAACACACACTTCTCCCCCTCCTCATATGTTTGGCCACACTCCTCCTCCATAACAGCAAGCCTACCCCTAAATCTTCTTTTCTTCTTTATCTTCTCTACATCTCCTTCCTATCTTCCTCCTTCTTAACCTTCTCCCCAAGTCGAGCATGCTGCTGCTGCTGTCGCATCTAAACCGCTGCTACCGTCGTACATGCTGCATGCGTACCGTCTAGGCCGTTTTGCCACTACCCCGTGCCCTCGGTGACCCAGAGGGCGGCCCCCTCGCCGCCTAGTCCGCCGGTGTCACCCAGCAGCGCGTACATTGCTGCTGTAGCTGCAGTTGCTGCCACGAGTTGCTGCTGCAGTTGCCATCGCCAGACCTCCTCCCTTAGTCGGTGACCTTACAGGAGGGAGGTGCCACCACCAACAGCCTACCCCGACCGTTTGAATCTTGCCGAGCCACGGTGTTCCCGCCGTTGCCGTCATCTCTTCCCCGGAGTTCTCGTGCCGACGACATGTGCTTCTGCAGCACCGTAGCTGCTGTTCGGCGTCCCTCACACGCCCTCACAGTCATAGTATACCCCAATGTTAGGAGGTATACACTCCTCCTTCCTCCTCTTCCATTTTTGCTAAACTTTTCTATACAAATCCATATTTATTAATCACCTATACATATGAAACTTGTGTGCATATAACCAACTTCTCTAAACTTGATGTACTACAACATGTAAAGTATGCTTAAACCATGCACATGAAAATGCAAGAGCTATCAAACACTCTTTACGTGAATGGATGACAGTAAGGATACATACGTGTATAAACACTTTGCACACACACACACACACTCCTCATATATATATATATATATATATATATATATATATATATATATATATATATATATATATATATATATATATATATATATATATATATATATATAAAAATATATATATCCAAATTTTTCCTAAAGTTGCTAATGTAACAGTATGGTGAACCCAACCTATGCACATGGTTATGCAAGCATTGTAGGCCTATTGGGTACCAACACTTTCAATCATATAGTGATGCTAGAGTTGTATATGATCTTCCTATACGTGTATATGCAATATTATTTCACTAAGGAACCTATGTATGAATTGATAGCGAGTATATGTGCATGAGACTTCATGTGTTAACATGAAGTTACACACACATTTTACTACCACCAGACCCTTGACACACTTAAGGGTAATGTAACAACTTGTATTGCTAGGTTGATGAGAGCATATTATATAGGTTGATCATGACACGCTTGTATTCATCTTAATCTAAGAATATGCAGTGGTTTAACTTATAGGGCTTCATAATCAAGTCATGATCATGAGGGTTTACTTAACATATCGTAAACCTTGATTATTGTGTTATAGGTCTCCGTGACGATACGATCGAGATAGGAGGGACCAGATCTTTGCTTGCATATTTCAGGGTTGCAGGCAAGTATACCTTGCCTTGTATTACTGGTTAAACGTATTTAATTATACTTTTGCTTGTATGGACTTAGATAAGTCCGAGGATTGCCTCGGGTATAGTCGATGATGGCATTGACACCATGTTATGTATACTCAACTTAGCTCTAGTTGACGTACCCTCAGTTGCAGAGTTGTTATTATGACTCCCATAACGGTGACATGCTTTACGACACGATACCAAGTGAGATCAAGTCATAGTACGAGCTAACACTCTCGACTGGCCATCGGTGTGAGTAGCACGTGTGACGACACATATATAGTAGTGATGGTTCTAGCTAGCTGACTTTACATTGAGAGTAGATGTTTGGGTCGTGGATACGACTTATATATTTCCTGAGGCGGGAAAGACAACTAGTAGGCGTATGGGACATACAATTACATTATTTTAGCTTTATTGTGATCCAATTATGGGCATGGATACCCGGTTATGGGCCATACATATACTAGGGATATGTCCGGCAGCGGCCACTAGCTGCGTGCTAGGTACGATCGGATGGTATACTAGTGCATGTATGTTTACATCGGCTCATGATCCGACATCGGCCCGTGACTTGATGCCATTTCATTATCTACCCATTCATACGTTCCAAAGTTGTTTTCATATGCACTCACTTAGACTGGCTAGCTCACCCTTTATGTTTATATCAGTATTTACTTTATGGCATGTTCCTTTTTGTATCTTGCTATGTCCTATGAGGACCTGGTTCCTTTCCAGATTTTGACAAGCATCTGTACTCGATGATATACAGTTCCAGAGTTGAGACAGGATAAGTAGCAGAGGACTATGAGGTGCTTCCTGAGGAGTTTCCTTGATCCAGGGTATGCTGCTATTTTGGTTGAGAGCTTCATTATCTAGTTAGCTGTTGCTCTTCGCTAGTTATCTTTCCATTTCCAGTATTTTCATTCGGTTTGTACTGTGGATTTATTCCCACCAGACTCTGGATTCATTTTGTTGTACTATGAATATTCAGACTATTTTGTATTTATTTCAGTACTTTCCTTTACTATTTCTGTGGATGAGATTTAGATAATTGCCTGCTATTTGTTAGTATAGTTATATTTACCGCATAGTGCACCTAAATGAGTCCATTAAATTGAGAAACTCACTCTAGGCTGTATCAGCTTACCAGGTTATGCCCAAATCCTATATATTTTGGGACTGGGACATGACATGGTTTTAGTGGTGGCCCATGCAGGTCAGTTTATCGCTTAGGTTACAAACCGACGTGAGCCTGCAATTAGGACTAGGAAATATAGAATCTCATCCACGTTTTGATATCGCCCACTACTAAAATACAATGATTTAGCGACGACCATATCCGTCAGAAATTCGTCGGTAA
This sequence comes from Iris pallida, assembly GCA_029216955.1. Lineage (NCBI taxonomy): Eukaryota > Viridiplantae > Streptophyta > Magnoliopsida > Asparagales > Iridaceae > Iris > Iris pallida. The sequence continues at coordinate 11,335,455 of JANAVB010016600.1, read as the reverse complement.
ATCATATTATCGACGGATTTCCGACGGATACGGGCTAAAAAAATTCGTCGAGAATATCTTCGTCGCTAAAACTAGCTCGTCGCTAGTCCGCCGCTTTGCGACTAATTAGCGACGGATTTCTGTTGGCAAAATAAAAACTTTTAGCGACGGCTAGCCGACGGCTTCACGTCAACATCGACAGTTTAAAATTTTAATATATTCATAAAATTAGCGACGGACAATTTGTCGCTAAATCGTCGCTAACCGTGTATCCGAGGGTTTCTGATACGCAATATCCGTCGCTCAAAGCGTCGCTAACCTTGATGGATTAGCGGCGGAAGAGTAAAGGATAATACGTCGCCACCCTTCTGAAAATCTTCCATATATTCCAGAATATGAGCGACGGAAAGTCCGTCGCCCTTCCGTCGCAAATTTTTTCCAGAAACAGGTCGACGGACAATCCGTCAGGAAACCGTCGCTAGCTGCAAAAGTCAGTCAGTAACCCATTGGTAATCCGTCGATACCTGCAACAGTCCGTCGGCAATCCGTCGCTAACTGAAATATTTTTGAAAAAAATTTTGTAGGAAAGAGACTATTTCCTGTAATATAACATATTCAGCATCCACCATACACAAATATAACATATCCGACATCCAATATATCCAACAAATATCCATATTGCCAACACAATATCTCCAAACATCCAATATATCACAACATACACAAAAAATATCCAATACAATGACCAACAAAATATCCAACACAATATCCAACACACTATCCCAACATACATAGCAAAATATCCAAACATAAACAACCCAATACAAATAGTCTAATACAAATAAGTACTAATAGCTAATGAGAACCACGCAGCTCACGCAAACGCTCAGTGATATGATCACGCAACCACCTCGAATAAGTGGGATCAACGGCGACAGGAGAGATATAGTCCCTTGCAAGTGCTGCATGAATAGAACTCCCGGTCTCACTAGCTACCGGTGCTGGATGAATAGAACTCCCTGTCTCACTAGCTACCGGTGCCACTTCCCCTTTAACAGTAGGAGGAGCCACCTCAGCATTCACTGTTTCCCTCAAACGACGTGCCGCTCCTCGGGTCATGGGTGCCATCTGGTAAAATCAATATTCACAGGGGGGAGCGGTTGAAAATGAATGAGAGAACTATCAGAGAATCACTTAAAACTAACTAGAATTGAAATACAGTAATTGACAAATAAATGAGAGAACTATCAGATGTGATACTTGAGTATCAATGCGATACTCGAGTATCGGTGTTGTGATTGCAAAACCGATACACATAGGAATGCTCTGATACTCAGAGTATCGGTATCGGACCATTCCGTATTGCGAGGGGAACAACACTGTAGTATTGATAGCGAGATAGATAGAGAGAGAGACACAACTAAGTAGCACTTGAACTTTAACTAAGTAGCACTTGTAACTAATGTACAAAATCACCTATTGATACGATGCAATGATCGATTTTAATTACAGTAATACAAAATGACAAAAATATAATATGTATAAAGAATTAGAAAACTTACATAAGCTGTGGCAGCCATCTTCTTCGTCATATCTGTCCAAAAATTCGCTCTGAGTCAATCCTTTGCCCTGAGCTCGAGTGGACATCCTTGAGTAGAGCTCGAGCGAGAGGCTCCTGACAGCATGGTGGTCTCCTTTGTCAAAGGATTCTTGCTCATCCCACAACTAATCGAAAATTTCTTTATTTCTAATATCTTGAATATGAAACTCTTTTTCACATTTGGTTCTTATATACCAGAAGGTAGAGCCAAATGTGAAGCAGAGCTGCATATTCAAGAGATTAGAAATGAAAAAAAATTTGATTGGTTGTAGGACGAGCACAGATACTTTAACAAAGGAGACCAACATGCTGTCAGGAACATCCCACTCGAGCTCTACAAGAAGATGTCCACTTGAGCTTCGGGGCAAAGTTTTGGCTCAGAGTAAGAATCTGTTGACGGAGCACATCCACCATCTGTAACTGTGAGAGACCCATCTGAGTAGGACGTACACTCTGATAATATCTCCTACAACACTCAATCCCACTGCTGATATCATTCTTGTAAAGGTGATCTCTCAGAGTATACGTCCTACTCAGATGGATCTCTCAGAGTATCCTCTTCGATTGGTTGTCGAGCCATAGGGTAGAGTCTCTCCCGGCCGAGCCAGCCCCACAGGTGATTACATGTCGTTACCTATATTAATGCTTACCTATACATTACATTTTATATGTTATCCAGACATTGCATTTATAATACGTAGAGAGAAAGGGGTTCATTTATTTAACCTAACCCCTTATTCTATCATACATATGAATGAAACAGATTTTTACGTCCTTCTCGGTCCTCTCGTACTAGGGAAATATCCTCTCAATGCTCTAACGCCCGCACCGGAGATGGACCGAACTGTCTCACGATGTTCTGAACCCAGCTCTGGAATAATTAGGAGATTCTCTGGAAGAAATACCGGGTTCTGCTTATGGTGGCAACATGCTATTGGGTGGTGGTCCCGCTTATGGGGTCAAATCAATATATATATCCATGTATTCCTATTTACATACATATATGCATATTGCATTCATATGTGCTTACCAACATGCATGACATTACACATATATCATTCATTACATACACATGTTGTGTGTCCATGTGTTTCAGGGAATCAATGCAAGGTGAGTGAAACTATAGGGTGTGTGTAGTGGAGAAACAAGGAATAGGTTAGTTCTCAGGTTTGGATGAGTGTGACTGAAACAGTGATGTGTGTGTAAATCAGTAAAAATTTGCACTTAATCTCAGGAATTAGTTCTCAGGAAAATAGAGAACAATGCAAGTCCTATTGACAGTCTACATTTTAGTAATCTAATATATGTGTAAATGAACTAATCCCAAAGGACACACATGTGCACATGTCTTCCAAAGGGTCTGTGTGTCCAACCAAGTGGACACAACCGTGTCCATGACACCAAAATTACTACACGAGCACACACGCAATGCACACGTGTACGCCAGGGATAGGGCTACATGCCCAGTAGCCTAATACGTGTCCACGTCGTGTCATGTGTAAACCCAAACTTATCCCAAACTGGTATGTAAACCCACAAACTGAACTGAACTACAACCAAACTAACTCAGAGACTCACAAACTCAACCTGGGAATCAAACTCAAAATCAAACCCTAACTCAGAACTCACCCAAACTCCCAAACAACATACAACATTCAATTATATAGCCTATGTATATAAATACAGAAAAATAATTGGGGGGGAGGATAAAAACTGAAAGCCCTATATTTTTAATTTAGCGACGTCACACATATACGTTTTTAGAGTACGTCACTAATTCCTTAAACGTCGACTATGAGCGACGTTTAGACAAAACGTCGACTATCAGCGACGTTTAGACAATTTGTCAATAATGTACACAATTTAGCGACGTTAATCGAACGTCGCTAAATATATGTCGCCAATTGAGCAGAGTATCTGCTCATAGTATCGGTCAGTATCAGTCCGATACCGATTTCGATTCCGATACCCCCTCCTCCGATCCGATACTCATAGGATTGGTCCGATCCGAAACCACCTATACCCCCTCCCCCGATCCGATACTCCGATTCGAAACCACCAAAACTTATAGGAATGGTCCGATCCGAAACCCCCAATACCGCCCCATCCTCTCCCCTACCCCGTCGGACAGAAAACCCCCCCTCCCCCTCCCACACCCCCACCCCGACAGCAAACCCCTACCCCACCCCCTCCCCCTTCCGACAGCAAACACCCACTCCCTCCCCCTCACCCCCCGACAGCAAACCCTAAACCCTACCCCTGCCCCCCGTCGTGAACCCAACACCATCCACCCTCCGTCCCCCTCCCTTCCTCCATTACCGCCGGCCCCCACGACAGCCGACCCACCCCCCATGACCCGAAACCTACCCCTGCCCCGAAACCATAAACCCTACCCTAACCCCCGCCATCAACAACCTCCCCCTCGCCCCCACTCCATCCCTCCACCCCGCCGGCCCCAGCGACAGCCGACCCCCCCACCAACCCGAAATCCTATATGTTGTGCTAAACATAGAGAGAGAGAGAGGGAGAGAGAGAGAGGGAGAGAGAGTGAGAACATACCTGAGAGAGAGATATCCCGTCGGAGAGAGCTTCGCCAGAGAATATGACCCGTCGAAGAGAGCTCGCCGGAGAAAGATAGAGAGAGAGGAAGAAAAGAGAGTTTTTTGGAGGAAATGAAATTTTTTTTCTGTCGGTTCAATTTAAGTTAGGTTACAGTATTTAGCGACGGATTACCGACGGATATATCCGTCGGTAGATAGTCGCTAAATACCCACTGGATTACCGACGGAACGTCCGTCGCTAGATAGACGCTAATTTAGCGTGCCATTTTTTTTACAGATTTTGCCGCCATAATGTTCGACATATTAGCGACGGACATGAATTCGTCGCTAAAGTTTCGTCAAATGAGCGACGGATGTGCGATTGATTTTGACGCAAAAAACTAAAAAAATTATCCATTTTTTTCTGACGGTAGCCTGTCACAAGGTAGTCGCGAGGCTGTCGCTATGGCCGATGGATACGGTCTGTCACTAATCTTCCGTCGCCAAATTGCTGTATTTTAGTAGTGGCCTTTGACTTCCACATCCCTGTCTTATAATTGAAAATCTAGCATCTTGCTTATTTCTATACCTATCTTATGGAAATTTTGTCTCTTTCACAGAGATGTATCTGCGCAATGGACGCACAACATATGGTACCCTCCGGCACGTGACATGACATCCAGCGATGATAGGACTCCAGCTCCCACAGAGATCGAGACTCCCGAACACGTTCAGACCGTTCCGACGACCCCGTTTATTCATGTGGGGTTCGCACTGCCGCCTGTACCGATGCAACAAGAGGGCTAGACGTCGCAAACGTCGATACAGCAGGAGGAGAACCCTTTTCCACCACTACCACTCTTCCCTCCCCAGATGACGCATGGAGCATACCCGCAACAGATGCCGTATGCGTCCAATCTGCCCTAGATGCCGTATGGAGCTTACCCGCAGCAGAGGCCGTATGCACCTATTCTGCCCCAGATGCCGCAGCCGGAGGGTCAGCCCCTGATGTTCCAGTTCTTCTAGGCAATAATGTGACAACAGTGGCAACATACGAAGGCCATGAGGCAGACTCTGATGACTATCTTGGAGAGGATGGTAACCCCAGCACCTGTACCACTGCCAGCCTCGGTACTAGCGCAACCGGTGGGCACCATTCGATGGAATCGCCAGATGGACCCGAAACCCTTCAAGGGTAATGAGAGCTCGGAGGAGATCTCTGATTGGATAGCCAACACACAAAAGATCTTGGATGCTTCGTATCTACCTACCGACTTGTGGATAACTGTCGTAAGGACCCAACTGGAGGGGAATGCCCATCATTGGTGGGAATCGAAAGAGCGGGAAGTCGGCAAGGACAAGACGTGGGAGCAGTTTCTTGAGTACTTTGAGGCAAAGTACTTCCCAGCTACCATCTGTGACGCTCTCTATGATCAGTTCCTCCATCTCAAGCAGAGGACATGACCGTAGATGAGTATGATGCAGAGTTCAGCCGTCTCAACCGGTTCGGCACAGTACTAATACCCGATGAGAGAGAGAAGGCCCAGAGGTTTCATCACAGCCAGACGAAGGAGCTCCAGAGGTATACGAGCTATAACCTCACCTTTTCAGAATTGGTAATTTTCTAATAAATAAAAATTAAATAATAATATAAATGTTTTATAAACTTGATTTATAATTGATAAGTTTAGTTTAACTAAATAGTTGGGCTTAAATTAGCTTTTACCAAATTTTCCATTATGGGCTGTTCTGGTACCCAAGGCCCATTTGGGTGTTGATATCAAATTAACACTCTTATTTCTTCTTTCCTTCTCTATCATTCTTTCCAAAGAAAGAACAGGAAATTAAATTCATTCATTCCAATCGATTTGCAACTGAGCCATGTGGTCAGTTACTAACTTTCAATTTTTTTAATTAATCCTCTCTTTTTTCTCTCCAAAACCTTTTCTTCCTTCTCAAGCTGCCAAGGATTTTACAGCTTATTTATGGTTCGATTTCCCACTCTTTCAACCTATTATTTTGTTGCAATTACAGAAACTCTTCTCCAAAACTTCTTCTTCCTTTCTCAAGTTTGTGAAGTTAATCCTAGAATTTCTGAGCAGCCATGGTGATCGGGACTCCGGGATCTACTCCGAGCAACTACAATGATTGATCCTCTTCGATCACCACCGCTCGAGTGAACCTTCGATTCCTCCTCTCCTTGAGAAATTGTCGGGGATGAGAATTGGTAAGAGTTGGTTTAGATTTCAGTTTATGATCCGAATGAATTCTCTGAGATTTCGAAGAAATTGATGATTGATTCTATATAATTTAGGACTGGTCCCTTCAATTTCCAAGTAGAACTTAGGCGAGTCTTCATTGGATCATTGAGATTGATCGAACAGGTCTGGATCAGTCGATTGGTGAGTTTTTTGAATTCGAATTGATTTTTATCTGAGATTTCTTCATTTCTTATGAATCCTTAGAATATTTCCAGAGTTGAACCGTTTGGATCAAGATCTAATCCTTGACGAACTAGATTGAATATTCATAGCACCATTCTGATCTGAAGGATGTAAGTATCATTTTCAATTTAGTCATTTGACGTTTTTATTGCATTTTAATGAGTATCAGATTTTGATCCTTTATGGATCTGTATTAGGAGTGTTCCAATTCTCTATGACCTCAGTTTTGATCATAAATGTTGAGTGTCTTTGTTTTCCGGTGTTCTTCCTTTTTGTCTCTGAATAGAATATCCAGAGGTTTAGATCGAGCCATGGGGATAGATCGGATCATTTGGGATTGAATACAAGTGATTACTCAAAACCTTGTTCCCTCTGTCCTACCAATTTTTGTGTTGAAGGTTAAGAACAGCTGGGAACTGTTCTTGATGCCATTTCTCTATTTTTGTAACTGCACCCTTCGATTGGTGATTTCAGGAAGAATGAAATCAGCCTAGTCACACCAGATTTTGGCCAAAATCAAGGGTAGTGTCAGAATTTCAGATTTAGTTGACTAAGTGCAGGTAATTCCCTATCTATATGCAGATTATTTTGTGTATGTGCTTAGTTGAAATTTTGTATAAAAAGAAGGAGCTGTGTATCCAAGAGTATCAGGGGAGATAATGATACTCTGCTGATACAAGACTCCATGATGAGGAGATATTCATAATTCAAATCAGGGATGTACATATTTTTAACTTGATTTCAATTGTACATTGTAAGATAATTCCCTAATTGACTCATAAGTAGGATTACTAAATACTGTAGTATGAATTTCTAGACTGTGATTGAGTTAAGGTGGGTTCACATGATAAAACCTATCAGATTAGTCAACTGAGAGTTGATTGATTGGTTGGTGATTGTGAACAGTCTTGGGGTTAAGTTGTATAAGTTCTGGTGAAATTCGAACAGTTTACTGGTTGTATATTTCAGGATAATTGTCTATGTGAGGGCTTAATATTTGGTTGTATCAGTAAAGAGAAATCATGGCATTGGTATGGTTGAGAGGTTATGACATTTAGGGATAAGTTTATGAACTTTCTTTTTCATTGCACAGCATGCCTTTGGCCTCACCTTTAGAATTCTCTTTTCATTTTGACTGACAATAAATGTTCAGTGAGTTACCTGTGGAAATCCTGAGATAGATATTAGGTAGCTTGAAGGTTCTGTGCGTATCAGTGCTGAGTTTCAGCCCACTGGTTCACTCTTCTTGGACTGATCCTGATAAGCAAGGGTTTGGCTTGTTGTGTGAACTGAGATCTCATCTCAGTGTTTGACACATGAACTAGGGTCTCACATATCAGTGCTTATCCGGAATCTGAGACCCATATCAGTCTTTGGCTCGTTTATTGAATCTGAGATTCAAATCAGATTGGTTCAATTAATGAATTGGGGTTCATATCAGTGCTGAGTTCATCTAGGTAGCTGTAGGATACCTTAAAGAATACAGCCAGGAGATTAGTTTTGTATACTGAACTAAAATTCCTGTATCAGTTCTTTGATTAACTCAACTGAGGAATCAGTTCCCAGGTTTCTTTGTGAACACCTGGTTGATTTTGGGCTCAACTGAAAGCTCAGCTCCCAGGATCAGCCTAGAGTTTGACTATGCTTCTATTTATATTTTGTCAGTCATGATAAACATTAGGTAAAGCCAGTTTAGATTGTACCTTAATCTTGGCATTCCTGTATTAGTATTCAAAGGCTGAACCTGAGAATTGGTAGGAAACCCCTTCTTTAGAGACACTCTAAAATCCTGTTGTAACAAACAGCACATTAGGACTAAGTATTCCTTTAGCCTATCTCAAAGTTAAATAGTAGCATGGTTGTTAATCTAGGTTTCTATTTCAATCAATGTTAGTTAACTTTATATTCTAACTGTTAGTTAACTAATGGTTATAAGAAATAGTTGTAGGAAGTTAATGTGGAATAATTAATAATGGGCATAACCCAATATCATAGCTTGTAGTTAGGAATGTTTAGAACTGCAAGACACCAATTTAGAGCTTGTTTAGTTATTAACCAACTTGTACTCAATAAACCAGGAGGACATCCAGCTTCATCTAGTACACTTGATTTCCCGGAGCAAGGTAAGTACTTTTCTACGGTCTTGTACATTTACATATCGTGTACCTTTCTTGTGACATGTCATGACACGATATCCTATACCCTTGTACTCCTGTACTATCTTGTTCTTATAGTTGCTTGTGTCGGGTGGGAAAATACACTAAGCCATGTGACCAAACCCCGATTACTATATTCATGTAGATAGCTTAGGCCTCGCATCGTGCACGTGGGCCCTAAGCCGTACCATATTCATGTACTCCTGTACATGCTCCTGTACTTACCCGAGCCGGTCACATGGACTAGTTGTATTTCAATATTGTGCACTTATTATGTCTTGTACTTCAGGATTATAGTTTCATTCCTATATATTACATTTCCTGTACTTTATATTTCTTGTACTTATATTCCTGTACTATAGTTCCTGTACTTTATTTCCTGTACTACCTTCCTGTACTTTTTTGTTCATTCCTGTATTTTATTTTTATGTACTCTTGTACTTATTTCTATATCATGTTCATGTTCATTACCTAGAACTGTACTTTGCTCCGCTCCTGACTAGGATATGTTGCAGGTGAGTTGGAGGCTCTGTGCGACACATTATATGGTCGAGAGGCAGTAGATGCTGTAGAGCCAGCTGGAGTTGCTCTTAACCTAGAGGCTACAGAAGCCTAGAGCTCTACCATATTAGTTCTATATTTTTCTTGTATTGAGACTAGTAGACTTACTTTCATTTGCTGGAATGTAATAAATTCGGAGACGTGTACTTGTATTTTGGAATACGTTTATAGATGCTGTGATTTGTACTTGTCTTGATTATCTGGTTAGATTTTCCTAGATTGGTACAGCTTACTTCAACGTGTTCAACGATAAAGGCTGGGCGTGTTCGACTCGTGTCCGATTATTAGGGAGCGGGTCGTGACACGAGCGCACAGTCGAAAACTACCTACGAGGAGGTGTTAGCCGAGGCCAGAGTCCAGGAAGCCATCAAGAAGGATTCGTTGAGCACGAGGTGCCCTACTCACACAGTCGCACCAGCCAGAGTTCAGACAAGAGGCCGATCAGACGTCCAAGACACCATCTCCAGCAGCGGGTCACCCCGTACCAGTTGAAGGAACTCCCGACATATCACTTTTGTGGCAAGAAAGGACACGTTCAGAGGGACTGCAGGAAGTGTCTCAACTAATGCTTGAGGTGCAGATCGGAACAACACTAGGCCGCAGACTACACGCAACGTTATGATAGAGCTCAGCAGTTGGCCCCAAAGTCAGCTCCACCAGGACCCAGGCCACTAGCACAGGTGACTACAGCCTAACAAGCACCAGCACCCGGAGGATATCAGAGGGGACCACTATCCACCAAGGAGGCACAGTTCAGATAGCAGACAAGGCTCAGAGGAGAAGACAGGTCTTTGCTAAGGTACTAGAGCAGGATGAGCCATAGGAAGTAGCGATCACATGTACCATCTTAGTTGTATCATTGTCTGCTATTGTACGATTCGATTCTGGAGCCATATTATCTTTCATATCTAGTAGTTTCGTAGCTATGCACAAAGTAGCCACTTCGCCCTTGTCCAAGAGTTGGAAGATTCTTACAGGTGGAGGGATCATTCCAGTCAGTAGTACATGTAGGATATGCTCTATGGTTGTGTGTAGGAGAGAGATGAGGGCTTAATTTTTGTTGTTCTCTATGCTAAATTTTGATATTGTGTTGGGGATGGATTGGTTGAGCTAGTATCATGCCATCTTAGATTGCCGGAAGGGGAGCATCGTCTTTAGACCGCCAGATCATCAGGAGTTTGAGTTCATGAGAGGGACCATAGAGCAAGGAGTAGGCTAGCCCGTCGGTGTTTACATGGCTATGGAGTCAGAACCCCCATCGATTATTGCAGAGTTCTTGGACATCTTTCCGGAGGAGTTGCCAGGTCTTCCACCTGATAGATAAGTGGAGTTTTCCATCGAGTTGGTGCCAGAATGTAAAGCCCCGGCCCCATAATACCTAGGACCAAGTGCGTGGACATGCCAGCTGCATATATAAGAAGAATACTCCATCATATATAAGAAGAATACTCCAATAATATGGAATCCTCGTAGATATACATAAGCTGTAATAATATAAATCGCAGGCCAAAACATCATAAAACTATATCTCATCCACAGCACACACAGAAGATATAAGAAGTCCAAATAGAATAAATGAGTGAGTCAAAAGATAGCCGGGTGGACATGCCCACACCAAACAGCTATGAAAATAATCTCAATAAAGTAGATGTCCACTATGAGTCTCACAAAATAACATAAATCTAGATATCAGCGGGAGATGCCTCGTCATCAAGGTATGAAGGATCCAATGTCGATCCATACTCCTACGGGAAATCACCTATACCTGGAGAGATCACCAGGTCCTCAGAGGGACGTAACAAGATACAGGAAGAACATGCCATATGAACTGGATATAAATGCACCATAAAGTAAAATAAAAGTAAAGTGTCCAAACTAAAACACGGCTCAATATCCCGTCATCGAAACAATGGGCTACCCTTACAACCAAACCAGGACAAGGGGTAACACACTATTCTGCGATGTGACATTTCCCATGCTAAGACTGGAATATGAAATTTACTAAGGTCTCCTAACCTTTCTAGTAGGAAATTTAGAAGACATCTTAATGTATGGACATGTGAAGGCTGACTCCCCCAGGACAAAGTAACAACTCACAACTCGCACACGTCATGTACCAATACTATCAGCCGGCATAACTCGAGGCTAACGGCCAACGTGACCCATCAGTCCACATAGCTCGAGGCTAGTGACCATTATGACTCGACAACCGTAGTACACAGTTACTACAGTCTTTGGATTTGGGTAGCCCATACATTTAACTGTCTTCTCCCTCCCAAGGTCACTAACAGGAGGTAGTTTGCTAAGTCTAGGTCCATATGCATACAAAAGGCAAGAATGAAAAATACCTGAAAGCAAATAAAGTGAACTAAAAATAGCAAGTAATGGATCCAACTGAAAACAGATACTAAATAGATAGTAAATAAATAAATAAATAAATAAAGATGCATTTAATTATAAATAATAAATAAGGCAAGGTATCTTGCCTGAGGGTGGTGCGAGAAGCAGCAAAATCCAACAATCAGGATCGTCAACACGAAGGTCAAAATCCACAAGGAGCTTCGGATGCTGAAACAAACATCACAAATGTGTTTGGTATAAAAGATATGTCTAGAAAATGCCTGTCCAAAAGTCCAATTCTGGAACAGGGGCAAAATCGTAATTTTGGGTCAGAACAATGTCCACCATTGGACCCGTTTTGCACCAAAATGCGTGCCAGTACCTACGGTCTCTAAAGTCGTCAACTACATGTCTAAGGTTCCGGTTTGAGGAGATGAACCCAACCGTATGTCCAAAGTTGGATTCCGGCGGGCCGTGCACAAATTCGCCCGTTGGAGCGGGTCACGGGCCCGCCAAATAGGCGTTCCAGTCGACCTTCTCAGAATCAGACCAAACTTGGCACACAGGACCAAAATTTTGATACGGTCCTGTTGGTGCAAGTTTTGTCTCGATACGACGAACGTATACGAAGTTATGGCCAAGTTTGTAAAAGGTCGATACGGGGGTTTCTCGATGGATACGCACTGATTTTGCTGCGCACACGCAACGAAATCGAGTTCCGTCAGTTGTAACATCCATACGTGCCTTTCGATGCGTATAATGCTGGACCACATCGACTGATTTGTCGGGACGCACGCCGTATCGAAAAATTTTATTAAATTTTTAAGTTCTAAAACTAGTTTTTTCCTACAACTTTGAAACTGATTTAACCACAATTTCATCCATGAAAAATAAAACTACAAGTTAGGATTCGATCTTCGATAGGTTTTCTATAACGCTATTCAAATAGTTTTCAAAAATTCACAATATCCTGTCCAAAATCTCTCTTCCAATATGTGGTTTGGGACTTGTTTTTCTGTCCTGTTTGGGACTGTTTTCGTCAATTTTTCGAACCGATTTGTGTCGCGTTCATCGTGAACCATGTAAATATACTTGAAGGGTATCATAGCTGGTTAGGTTATCTATACGTAGGATTTTATGGATCAAGAATTTATCGAGCGAGGGAGAGGAAATATGAGGGCAAAGTTGGGGTACCTCAAAGTCGGGCCTGTCGATATGTTGTCGGGACAGTGGTAGTCGTGTTGCCTCCGATGGGTCTCCGGTGGTCAGGGTTGCCAAGAGAGGGTCTCCCAGTAACAGAGGCTCGGCGGGGGTTGGAGTTTGGATCTTGCGTGCAAGTTTCCTTAAGGTTTTGAATACTCCTCCATCGGTCCTCATATCGTTAGGTTTAAATCCTAAAATTTTCAAATTGTTTTGCATAAATTTGAACGTTGATTCGATCCAATCTTGGAGAGGAGAGAGACTTAGTTTTTTTAGTTGATCAGGTTTATCTGATTTTTTTTTGGATTTAGTCGTTTGGAAATCGGTAAGCAATCGACTATTTCCAACAAAGAGCCTCTGAGTCGCGGGAATACCATGGTAGGTTGACTCGCGAGGTGATACAAAATCTCGCGAGTTTGTCCTATTATTTTTTTCTTTTTCTTTATAGAGATATATATATAAATATTTATACTCAATTAACTCTAAATAAGTTTATAAGATTCCTAAAATTTACAGAAATCTTTATAAAAATATTTTAGTATAGATTTAGCCCAAATATACCTATGTGTATATTCTCTATATACACTTGTAGGTTTTATTTACCAACACAAAAATACTAAATAGCTATGATATGCCAAATTTTAAGATATGGGTATAAAAGTATGTAACCTCCATATACATATATATATGTACTCTAGGAATTATATAAATGTTTTACACTAATTGAATGCTTATAACAAAAATATTTTGCAACCAAATTACTATGTAATAATATTCACTACTAGTTTTGATAAAGAAGAAAAAAACATTTAATTTTGTGACCAAAGTATTTAATAATTACAAAAATATAAAAAAATATAGGGGATTTACATCCTACCCAACTTATAAAAATTTCATCCTCGAAATTAAAATAAATCTTAATATAAAAATATAACAATAAAATAATGAGGCTGGATACGAAGGGAGAGTAATTTTATCAAATCATAACTAGTCGTCCGTGAAGATGGAGGAGATGGTCATAAAAGAAATCCAACTATCACTATTTTCTACAAGATAGGATATCCTTAGATTTGCATGGATCATGGGTATCCAATTGTTTTAAGGTAATGGGTCGAGATTGCATGGCTAAAATCAAATTTAACGAGAATGAAAATCCTTGGTTTGTTCTAATAGAAAAAAATGTGACATTCATGTGGTGCAATTGAGATAGAGCACAGAATGGTGGGTTTTTGTGGGACACGAATGTCATGTGTGTAGAATGGCTTGTCTAGGTCTTGAGGATTAAATTTATTGGAAGGAATTAGCTAGTGTTGTTCTCCAGATTTCAAAGTCACGGTAGGGTATCTAGATGGTACGGATAGAAATATACGCTATAAACTAATGATTTATTTATTCCGTTGGAACCACTCTTTGATTAATTTAATCGCAAATTTTGATCTGTATTGGCTGGACACGATCCCAAATCTATATGAACCATTTCGATGAGCTTAGGACAATCTAGAATAGGTTTCAATCCAAGTAGTTGGGCTAATTGTTAGTCGGGTTGGCTAGGTGGGCTCTATAAGTCTTAAAGATGTGTCTTCTGTGATTTTTATGTATAAGTAGCACACGGGAACTCCATAAGGGGCACACTAGTAGCATGTGTGTAGAGGGTTTCGAGTGGGTCACAACCATATATTGGGTCAAAAAGTTCTGAGTCGAGGTTGAATCTCTAACTGAGGTCGGGAAGGACAATGGTATCATGGTAGGTGTTATAGCTAGTCTTTTTGACAGGAAAGTCATATCATGAACATAGAATACAAGGGGGCGTGCTTGAGTGGGGTATGATATATGTAAATGAGGGTGAGATTGTCTAGGTCTCGCATTTGAAATTTGTTGGAAGAAAAGACTGATGTTGTGCTCTAAATTTTGAAGTCACGGTAGGAATATCCATAGTGTTGCGGATAGAAGTGGACGTTGTAAACTACTGGGTTATTTGCTCGGTGGAAGGAACCATGTCAAGTCAAAGATTTTTTTCTTCGAATTTTGGACAATAGTGAAACGATTACCCATGTCATCTTTACGCTTCCTCGTTGGTGAGGGATGCCAGGATGACACACGTACCGAGGGTGTTGGATGTTTCACTCTTCTATAGCACAAGACGCCTACTAATGGGGTAACAAATTATAAGGTACATCATGCAAGGATCTCCAGCTACTAAGTCATAAATTTCTGTAATAAGATTGCTAGACTATAGTCAATAGATTTCTAATGGTGTCGAAGGTACTGCATATGCATTGCCGCTGGTAACTAGTAATTTATACTAAGACAAGTATTATGCTATACATGTTGACCAAGCTAATGAATATGTTGTTCTAATGTTATGCCATATCTAAAACAAATAAATGGTATAACTAGAATAATACCTGCTAAATCTCTAACCTCAGGATGGGTGCCTTTCACAGCCATGCTAAATGTTTGCCCATGCCTTTGCCTATTTGTCTCCCGTCCATCCAGCCTAACTTGTATAGATTGGTCAGCTAAGTGTGATCCTCTAGGATAACCTCCATCTGATGGTTGACTGGGCTCTGCTATTGGTCCTGGTACTACGGGTCCTTGTATCTGATGTTGTGCTGCCTTTAGTTGTTCTGTACAGTCTCGGGCCTTGTGATGATTGGAGCCACAAATCATGCATTATCCTATTCTGCGACGATAATTTTTCATGACATGACCTTTCCTATGACAGAAGTGACATGTAAGAAGCTCATCAATTGGATAGGGTGATGCTCTTGTTGGTTGTTGTGTCATAGAATGTCTGATTGGTCCACCATGGATAAGGTTACTTGGCCCAGTTGCTGGAATATTGCATCTCTGAGCCTGTTGTACTTCCTTGTCAAGGAGTTCCTGGCTTCTAGCTTCTTCTAACACTGCAGCATAAGAAACTCTAGATTGTATTATAGTATGCTTCTTGAGCTCTGATGTCAATCCTTGGTGAAATCTCTTGGCCCTTTCCTGCTTAGTAGAAATCAGTGTCTCACCGAATCTGCTCAGTCGACTGAATTCTGTATCGTACTCATCTACAGTTATGTTCCCTTGCTTGAGGTGTAGAAACTGATCATAGAGGACATCGCGTACATTGATAGGAAAGAACCTCTCATTGAAGAGTTTGTAGAACTCTTCCCAAGTCAGATTGGCTTCCAAGTGTCTTTCTTCGGCTTCCCACCAATGATGGGCATTGTCTTCTAAGAGAAAGTCGACTGCTGTCATCCAATCATTTGTTGGCAACTGGGATGCCCTCAGTAGCTTCTCCGTGCTGATAAGCCACACGGTGACCTCTAGTGGTTCCTCGGTACCTCTGAAGGGCTTGGGGTTCATATCCATGAAGTCCTTGATAGAGCCTTCATATGGATGCAGAGCTGGAGCTGGTACCGGTGTCGGAGGTGGAGGTGGGGGCCTAGTTAGTGATTCCGTCATGCTCTGCCTCATCAGTTCAGCCTGTTGCCACTGAGTATGTATCATGGCATACATGAACTGTGTAGTAGGGTTTCTATCCTCTGGTAGTGGAGGCATCTGTGGTCCACACTGAGGTGGATACTGTTGAATGAATGATGTTAGAGGTGGTGGTATATTCTCTTCGGTTGGTACCACGGTAGTCTGCCCCGTCTGGATGACTGGTGGCACTTGAGTTCCCTGTTGGACCATTGACGGGGTCATGGTGGTCTGCGACTGTCTTAGCTGATACGGGGTCACCGGGGTCATTGGTGGGACCTCTCCCTCTTGAGTGGCTCATCACCAGATGTGATCGCCAAGGTAGGAATGTATCCACTTCGAAGGTTCATCCTTACCGGCATGAAATAGAATAATGTTAGAATAGATTCGAACAAGTTACAGGTCAAGCAGTTGAAAGGAAATTGTCAACGTAGTTGCAGATGAGATCTTGGGGAGCAAGTTAATTATATCTCATTCTATATAATAATAAAATAATTTTTTTTATAAAGAGCGAACCAAGTACACTAGGTTGATCAGACTATCATGCATCGGTTCTGATAGACAATATGTTAGCGGGATACCTCCAATAACATATACGTCATGAACAAGCTTGATAAAAGAATAAGTTTGCAAAACTAGGCTTATACTAGCAGTATTGGTCAAGATGGTAAAACATAAGTACGCGAGATAATGATAAAATAATATAAATTTTTTAAGTTCTTTAAGAATCGAATTTTGTTTGGGGTTCGTGTCTATACAGCCGTCCTACTGTCTTCTGGTCTGAGGCCATGGTTACGGTCAAAGAAGTGTTAGGTAGTGAGGCATTCTACCCAACTTATAAAAGTTAAACTAGTAATGATGGAATGATGGAACATATCTACTAAGTACGAGTCATCGTCCGAATCTCTACCAAGCATGAATTAGACTAATAGTATGAAGGGTCAGATATGAGACAATACGGGTAATCAGAGAGAGTTTGAAAAGTTGAAGGTCAAAGGAGGAAATAATCATGGACGAGATACTATTCCTGTTCCTATATGCAGGCTTATTGGGCACAGTCATGTAACCCAACAATATTTTTTGACCTGCATGGGCCACCACAAAACATGTAACGCCCCGATCCCATAATACTTAGGACCAAGTACGTGGACATGCCAGCTGCATATATACGAAGAATACTCCAATATATGGAATCCTCGTAGATATACATAAGCTGTAATAATATAAATCGCAGGTCAGAACATCATAAAATTATATCTCATCCACAGCACACACAGAAGATATAAAAAGTCCAAATAGAATAAATGAGTGAGTCAAAAGATAGCCGGGTGGACATGCCCACACAAAACAGCTATGAAAATAATCTCAATAAAGTAGATGTCCACTATGAGTCTCACAGAATAACATAAATCTAGATATCCGTGGAAGATGCCTCGTTATCAAGGTATGAAGGATCCAATGCCGATCCATACTCCTGCAGAAAATCGCCTATACCTGGAGAGATCACCAGGTCCTCAGAGGGATGTAATAAGATATATGAAGAGCATGACATATGAACTGGATATAAATGTACCATAAAGTAAAAATAAAAGTAAAGTGTCCAAACCATAACACGGCTCAATATACCATCATCGAAATAGTGGGCTACCCCTAAAACCAAATAAGGACAATGGGTGACACATTATTCCGCGATGTGACATCTTTCCATGCTATGACTGGAATATAAAATTTACTAAGGTCTCCTTAACTTTCTAGTAGGCAATTTAGAAGACATCTTGATGTACGGGATGGTGAAGGCTAACTCCCCCAGGACAAAGTAACAACTCACAACTCGCACACGTCAAGTACCAATACTATCAGCCGACATAACTCGAGGCTAGCGGCCCACGTGACCCATCAGTCCACATAGCTCGAGGCTAGTGACCCCCGTGACTCGACAACCGTAGTACGCAGTTACTATAGTCTTTGGATTTGGATAGCCCATACATTTAGCTGTCTTCTCCCTCCCAAGCTCACTAATAGGAGGTAGTTCGCTAAGTCTAGGTCCATATGCATACAAAAGGCAAGAATGAAAAATAACTGAAAGCAAATAAAGTGAACTAAAAATAGTAAGTAATGGATCCAACTGAAAACAGATACTAAATAGGCAATAAATAAATAAATAAATAAAGATGCATCTAATTATAAACAGTAAATAAGGTAATGTATCTTGCCTGAGGGTGGTACGAGAAGCAGCAAAAATCCAACAATCAAAATCGTCAGCACGAAGGTCAAAATACACCAGGAGCTCCGGATGCTGAAGCAAACATCACAAATGTGTTTGTTCTAAAAGATATATCTAGAAAATGCCTGTCCAAAAGTCCAATTCTGGAACAGGGGCAGAATCGTAATATCGGGTCAGAACGATGTCCACCGTTGGACCCGTTTTGTACCGAAATGCGTGCCAGTACCTACGGTCTCTAAAGTCGACAACTACAAGTCTACGGGTCCGATTTGAGGATACGAACCCAACTGTATGTCCAAAGTTGAATTCCGGCGTGCCGTGCACAAATTCGCCCGTTGGAGCGGGTCGCGGGCCCGCCAAATAGGCGTTCTAGTCGACCTTCTCAGAATTAGACCAAACTTGGCAAATAGGACCAAAATTTCGATACGGTCCTGTTGGTGCATGTTTCATCTCGATACGATGAAAGTACACAAAGTTATGGCCAAGTTTGTAAAAGTTCGATATGGGGGTATCTTGACGGATACATACTGATTTTGCCATGCACACGCAATAAAATCGAGTTCCGTCAGTTCCCACACGTCGGTAACATCCATACGCACCTTTTGATGCATATAGTGTGCGACCACGTCGCCTGATTTGTCGGTACACACGCCGTATCGAGAAATTTTATTAAATTTTTAAGTTCTAAAACTAGTTTTTTCCTACATCTTTGAAACTGATTTAACCACAATTTCATTCATGAAAAATAAAACTAAAATTTGTAATTCGATCTTCTATAGGTTTTCTATAACGGTATTCAAACAGTTTTTGAAAATTCACATTATCCTATCCAAAATGTCTCTTCCAATATGTGGTTTGGGACTTGTTTTTCTGTCCTGTTTGGGACTGTTTTCGTCAATTTTTCGAACCGATTTGTGTCGCGTTCATCGCGAATCAAGTAAATATACTTGAAGGGTATTATAGGTGGTTAGGTTATCTATATGTAGGATTTTATGGATTAATAATTTATCGAGCGAGGGAGAGGAAATATGAGGGCAAAGTTGGGGTACCTCAAAGTCGGGCCTGTCGATATGTTGTCGGGACAATGGCAGTCGTGTTGCCTCCGATGGGTCTCCGGTGGCCGGGGATGCCAGAAGAGGGTTACCAGTAACAGAGGCTCGGCGGGGGTTGGAGTTTGGATCTTGCGTGCAAGTTTCCTTAAGGTTTTGAATACTCCTCCGTCGGTCCTCATATCGTTAGGTTTAAATCCCAAAATTTTCAAATTGTTTTGCATCAATTTGAACATTGATTCGATCCAATCTTGGAGAGGAGCAAGGCTTGGTTTTGTAATTGATCGGGTTTATCTGAATTTTTTTTTTTGGATTTAGTCGTTTGGAAATCGGTAAGCAATCGACTATTTCCAACAGAGAGCCTCTCAGCCACAGGAATACCATGGTAGGTTGACTCGCGAGATGATGCAAAATCTCGCGAGTTTGTCCTATTGCTTTTTTTCTTTTTCTTTATAGAGATATATATAAATATTTACACTCAATTAACTCTAAATAAGTTTATAAGATTCCTAAAATTTACAGAAATCTTTATAAAAATATTTTTGTATAGATTTAGCCCAAATATACCTATGTTTATATTCTCTATATACACATGTAGGTTTTATTTACCAACACAAAAAATAATAAATAGCTATGATA
Organism: Iris pallida; assembly: GCA_029216955.1. Lineage (NCBI taxonomy): Eukaryota > Viridiplantae > Streptophyta > Magnoliopsida > Asparagales > Iridaceae > Iris > Iris pallida. Next base: position 11,315,255 of record JANAVB010016600.1, on the reverse strand, counting down.
TGCCAAATTTTAAGATGTGGGTATAATAGTATGTAACCTCCATATACATATATATGTACTCTAGGAATTGTATAAATGTTTTACACTAATTGAATGCTTATAACCAAAATATTTTGCAACCAAATTACTATGTAATAATATTCACTACTAGTTTTGATAAAGAAGAAAAAACATTTAATTTTGTGACCAAAGTATTTAATAATTACAAAAAAATATAAAAAAATATAGGGGGTTTACACAGCAGCCGTACCAATCTATTCTAATGTGTACCGGTTAGCAAAGAAGAAGCTAGATGAGTTAAAGCTTCAGCTAGAGGAGTTGCATGCCAAAGGGTTCATCCGACCAAGTGCATCACCCTGGAGAGCCCTAGTATTGTTTGTACCAAAGAAGGATGGGTCCGTCCGAATGTGCATTGACTATAGAGCCTTGAATGCCTTGACCATCAAGAACAAGTACCCCTTGCCTCAGATCCACGATTTATTTGACCAACTGACTGGAGCCAGGGTGTTCTCGAAGATCGACTTGAGATCGGGATACCATCAAGTGAAGGTATGGAAGGAGGACATTCCATGAACAACATTCAGGACTCGCTATGGTCAATACAAGTTTCTGGTGATGTCTTTTAGATTGACTAATGCACCTGCTATAAATCTGATGAACATAGTGTTCCACCAGTACTTGGACCACTTCGTGGTCATATTTATTGATGACATATTGGTGTACTCGAAAAGCCATGAGGAGCACAAGAAGCACATGCAGATTGTGTTGGAGACGCTGAGGCACGAGAGACTCTATGCCAAGCTGAGCAAGTGTGTTCTTTCTGGATCATGTCTCTTTTTTTGGATACGTCGTCTGAGGAGAAGGTTTCTCTGTGGACATAGCAAAGATCTCGGCTGTAGAGACATGGCCGACCCCTACCAATGTCTCGGATTTGAGAAGTTTTCTTGGACTTGCTGGATATTATCGGAGGTTCGTAGAGAACTTTGCGAGGATCGCTGAGCCGACGACCCGCTTAACCCGTAAGGAGCATGAGTTTATCTGGACGGAGGAGTGCGAGGTGGCATTCGATGAGCTGAAGAAGTGCCTTTCCACAACACCCATTCTGACCATCCCATCCGGACCGGAAGGATTTATGATCTATAATGATGTATTCGGAAAGGGATTGGGATGCATCTTGATGCAGCATGGGAAGATGGTAGCCTATGCTTCGAGGCAACTGAGGATTCATGAGAATAATTATCCAATCCATGACTTGGAGCATGCTGCAGTTATCGTTGTCTTGAAGCTTTGGAGACACTACTTGTATGGTGAAAGGGTGGAGATATTCACAGACCATAAAAGCTTAAAGTACATCTATACTCAGAAGGATCTGAATCTGAGGCAAAGATGACAGTTGGAGCTAATGAAAGACTTTGAGATCGAGCTATAGTACCATCCAGGAAAGGCTAACGTTGTAGCAGATGCCTTGAGCAGGAGACCTATGGCGTACATGTTGACGATTCAGCACCATCTACTGGAGGAGCTACGAGAGTTGGAGATAGAGGTGATATTGCCAGGAGTAAATGGCCAGTTGTCTAGTCTTCAGGTACAATCTTTGTTAGATGAGAGGATCAGAGCCGGCTTGCTGATAGATGCTAGATTTCAGCGACTTCGACAGCGGATGAAAGTCGGTATACAGACGGGACTGCACATTTATGAGGACAAAACTCCGAGGTATAAAGATCGCCACTATCAGGATCTGATAATGACACATAGTTCGGCATACTCTATCCATCCAGGAGGCACAAAGATGTACAGAGATCTGAGACGACATTTCTGGTGGCATAGAATGAAAAGAGAGTGAGAGCCCGCTTTGTAGCCAAGTGCTTGATATGTCAATAAGTCTAGGCTGAGCATCAGAGGTCAGCAGGACTGCTCCAGCCACTTTTGATACAGAAGTGGAAATGGGACACATCACCGTGGACTTCGTTACGGATTTACCGAGGAGTCCGAGTAGACGTGATACAGTTTGGGTGATAGTAGACCGACTCACCAAGTCAGCTCACTTTCTTCCCTTCAGAGTAGGAAAGTCTACAGAAGCCCTAGTTGAGATATATGAGACAGATCGTACGACTTCATGGAGTCCCGATTAGTATAGTGTATGACCAAGATTTGAGGTTCACATCGAACTTCTGGCGGAGCCTACATGAGAGCATTAGGACCCGACTGAAGTTTAGTACGTCATATCATCCCTAGATAGATGGGCAATCAGAGCGTACTATTCAGACACTAGAGAACATGTTAAGGGCATGCATGCTAGATTTTGGTAGGATTATAGGAGGAAAATTTACATCTAGTAGAGTTCTCCTACAACAACAGCTATCAGGCCAGTATCCAGATGGCCTCTTTCGAAGCATTGTATGGCAAAAAGTACCATTCTCCAGTCTGTTGGAGTGATGTGGACGAGAGGCAGATAGTCAGACCAGAGTTGGTGGTTCGTGCAGTAGAGAAGGTGAAGCAAATCTAAGGGTACTTGAGAGCAGCTCAAGATAGACAGAAGCACTGGGCGAACACACACCATCGAACCCTGGAGTTTAAGGAAGGGGACCATGTCTTCCTGAGGATCTCATCTACCAGAGGTACCATCAGGTTTGGAGAAAGATGGAAGCTGAGTCTAAGGTACATTAGACCATTTGATGTGCTAGAACGGATTGGAGAGGTCGCCTACCGGTTAGCTTTACCGCAGACATTAGAGGGTGTTCATGACGTGTTTTACATATCTCACTTGAGGTGGTATGTGCCAGATCCTAGCCACGTCCTTGACCACTCGGAGATCACTGTCGGGTCGAGTTTGTCGTATGAGAGCAGCCGGTGGAGAACTTGGATCGGAGGAAGAAAATTCTGCGGGGTCAGACCATCCCACTAGTTCGTGTCGGTTTGGAGGCATTATGCGTCAGGAAAATCGACTTGGGAACACGAGGATACGATCTGTGAGCATTTTCTCCATCTCTTCATGGGGCTAGGTATGCCTGTATTATTATTCAGTCATTTATATCTTGCTATTATATTAGATGTCTAAATTTCGAGGACAAAATTCTCTAAGGTGGATAGGTTGTAAGCCCTCTGAATTTTAGTTAGGATTGATTAAGATTAATTAGGATTTAAATACGTTACTTATGAATTTCTAGTTATTAATGAATTTTTACTTTTATTTTTGATTATTAAATGCACCTACCGTGACTTTTAATTTAGGAGCACAAGACCAATCGTTTTCTCAAAACCAATTTCACATGCATGATCTAGTCGAGACACTTTACACCCATGACCTTCATATCCTACTCAACGTACCTTCTTGTGCTCTATTTTAATCGAACAACTTTTCTGACACAAGATCCGATTTTGATTCATACCATGGAGTCATATTTATTTCCGACTTGAATTGGGGACACTATTTCGACCCAAACCCATCAACCCAAAATATGGACATGACCCACATTAAGCCTACTATGCACCCGACACTTGTGTCCTATTCAATTGAGCCCCCACATGTTACTATCTTATTCGCGATCATAAATGACTTAAATTGAGCCATTGATCGCATCTAGCCCGACCTTGACCCAACCCAACCCTAATAAACTAAACCCAAGCTTCATGTTATCCTCTCATGCACACCTACACATAACACCATTCTATTTTCTACAAAACATCAAACACACAAAGCAAGGTAACCCCTAAAGCCTAATAGATAAAATCATAACTCATAAAGGCTAGATGAGAATTCCCTCTTAAGTCACTCATGTCACTACCACTTTTCTAGAATATAGGTATTTTGGTAATTTGTGAATATTGGATTATTTTTGAATTTTATTTAATTAATAATGTGCTAAGTGTTATATTAGGTCTAATCCTAGAATTATCTAATCTAGATATTGATCATGACCCTAGAACTTAGTTAGTAGAATTTAACTAGTTAAGTACTAAAATATCTAGATACTATGTTAGAAGCAAGATATTTGTTGAAACCTTAGTCTAGTTTGGGCCTTTTCCTAAAAGGCTTAATTTACAACTTGAGAAGGCCTATAAACTAAATTGGACTAACCCTAACCCTAAGGCCGGCAAAGGATGGACCCCCCACCTATATAAGTAATCATTAGCCCCCTCTTGCCTCTTTCATTGGAAACCTAACCCTAAATTTGTGTTCTTTCCCAAATTTGTCCCCTTTCATCAAATCACCTCCAAATTCATCCAAATGAATTTTATTGCACTCCCTTGTGTAGAGAGGTCTCTGTTGGCTAGCTAGCAAGGATTGGAAGCAATTTGTCCATTGGATTTGGAGTAGGATCTTTAAAAGGAGATTTTCATTAAGATTCCAACTCTCAATAGGTAATGATCTCTAAACCTATCTGTTCTTGATTTCTTACCATAAATGCATTCATTTAGTCTCCTGTAGCCCTAGGCTAAATTTGGTTAGAAATTAAATCCATTTGATACCCGTATCATGGGCGTATCGCTCCGTATCGGAGAGATTACTCAAGTGCTCGATGAAATGCCCCTTAGGACTTTTTGTTCTCGATTTTCAGTATAAATTATATTTTTGGAAAGCTATTTAATGTAGATTGCGTGGTGGCTCTCTGAGTTGATTTTGTGATGGTTTACTGTGTGTAAATGGACACGGGGACACGCCGCACATACTGTACTAGGTGAACAGTAGCTGTCTGCTGCGGTCGTATCCGTTCTCTTTGGACATGGCACGATATCATGTGCCACCTTGGGTTGGGAAGGGGCAATCTCTGAACATGACTAAGAATTTTGGGTTGGCTTGATCTAGTGTTCTAGAGTTATTCGACTTGCAAGTGCTGT
>JANAVB010016600.1:11232954-11303344 GCA_029216955.1 Iris pallida | reverse complement strand
TGTGATTTGAATCTCCTTTGCTCTAGATCTAAGTTATTATATTTTTGGATTTTGCATGGTTTGATCTCTTTTAAGTTGGATTTTTCATGGGTTTTGGTGTTTCCAAGTGGAAGAGCATTCAATTCTAACCAAAGTTGGAACTTTGGAAATCTGGATTTGGAGTTCGGATGGCCAAGTTATGATGCTTTGAAGCCTTGGTTCATCCATGGTGTTCTTGCTGTTTGGAGAAGACAGTGACAGTGTGCAGAGCTGTAGCTTACCACCCTGAGCTACGTGCGCTCTTTAGCGCTGCGTACTCAGACTTAGGTACGCTTCCTGTTGGAAGCGTGTCCCTTGAGCGTGCGTGACTATTCACGAACGCTGCTCCCCTTGAGCGTACGTGACTTTTCATGTACGTCGCTCCTTGAGCGTGCGTGACTTTTCACGAATGCTGCTCCCCTTGAGCGTGCGTGCTTTTCATGTACGCTGCTCCCTTGAGTTTGCGTGACTTTTCACGAACGCTGCTCCCTTGAGCGTGCGTGACTTTTCATGTACGCCGCTCCCTTGAGCGTGCGTGACTTTTCACGAACGCTGCTCCCTTGAGCGTGCGTGACTTTTCATGTACGCTGCTCCCCTTGAGCGTGCGTGACTTTTCACGAACTGCTCCCCTTGAGCGTGCGTGACTTTTCATGTACGCTTCCCCCTCGAGTGTGCCTTGGTACGCAGACTTGAGTGTGCCTTGGTACGCAGACTTAGCGCCTTGCGTGCGTGCTTTTGTACGTATGCTGCCCCTTGACCCCTTGCTTATCCATTAGCTCTTAGAGTTTTGTTTTATATCTTAAGCTTGGCTCTTCTATAATCCTGTACTTTGATATTTTATGCCCATTTATATCCTTACGCCTTTTGTCATGAACTTGATTTTACTTAATATGTTTGGAATGACTATTGTACATGGCTTGGTATGGCAAGGAACTTGCATAACACGACAGTGACCCGTAGTGGTGCACTCCTGACATGACCAACCTGACATGATAGTGGCCCTCGTGGCGCACTCCTGACAAGTCCCCTGAAATGATTTATCTTGATAACTTTATAGTGGCCCGTGACGGCGCACTCCTGACTTGACATGACCTGATAACTTAGCTTGACCTGTCTTGACACCGTGGGTGGTTCTTTCTTGCTTGCTTGTTAAATCCACTTGTCCAGTCTCGCATCATGTCTAGGATGACTCCTGAGTACCACGGTCAGGAGTACCTACTAAAATGGATTAAGGCTAATAACTAGAATAAGAGTCATGAAGAGATGACACAGCTACAGGCAATCCCGTTATCTGGGTGCTCCAGGGATTTGTAGCCTGCCGTCGAGTAGGGCGCATTTCCAGCACACTGTCAGGTGTTGCACCCTCTAAGTCACCTAAGGGTACATGCGTCTCCTGGATGATGTACCCACCTGAATTCAACCCTAATCTTTCTTCCTGGGTAACCTGGATGGTCTGCAGGGCTTATGGCTGTGGAACAATCTCACTGCATCTTGTTAGTAATTAGGCCTGTGATAACCCTAGTTAGTTAAAGTAGTAAGCCGTAGGATCTGCTTGGCTGTGATTGATTGAATGAGGTATAACCAGCCTAGTCATGTCTTGATCCTATGCAAGATTGCTTCCTGTCTTGATTACTTATATTACTTATCTTGCCGATAAATGGTGGGAAACCAAGCTCTGTTCAGATGAAGGGTTACAATCCCGGTCCTTGTTTGGTTTACGGATTGTAACCTGGCTATCGGAATAGTTCCATGGTTATCTCGTCGTATATCATCCTGACATATTTTCATAATTTTAGTTTTAATATTAGATTTTCTGTGCTGATTGCTGGCTTTTGTTCTTATTTTGTGGCCCCCTTGTGGCACTTGCTCTTTCTGGGGTCTGACCCTGCTGGTTTTGTGTGGCCAGATTTCGGAGCAGCTCCAGAGGATCTACCGACCTTCCAGCCAGATGGTGGCCACTAGACGGAACCCTGGCAACGAGTGGGTTATTTTTGGCTCTCCCACTCTATTGTAAAAATATTCTTTGAGGCGTTTAGCCGACGAGCACCTGTTTAGCTCGATTGCACTTTATTTACTGTCTGCCTACGGCTGTAACATGATTAACAGATCCTAGGGTTGATCATGTATGACTAAACTCTTGCTAGTCCTAACATTTTGTAATGACTAGCTTCATGATCAGCTGAATATGTAATATTTGGGACGCCTTATCATTGTATATTTAATGATCATATATCTTGTAACATTTACTTACTTGCTTGTGATTGAGACACTAGGCTTGTTTATGACCATAGGAGACTGTTGGCTTGTAGTAAACCCTCATGTATCTAGACAGCCGTGACCGTATAGCGAGATGGAATCCATTTCATATACGTAGCTGGCTATGTCTGTCCCCCGCTCTCCAGTATTCTGGTTTTGGGGCGTGACACAGATCCAGCTGGTGGAGCGCAGCTGCGTGGCCGTGGCCGACGCCCCCGCCGGCATCTATCTTTCCTGCCGCAGCTGCGGATCCGGCCTCCGCCCCACCTGCGGGTCCGGCGATCACCGCCCGGAGTAGCGAGTCTCCAGCTTTTCCTCAGGCCCCTCCGCGCTCTCCTTGGGACCGACGCAACTTTTGAATTTCCTACAGTCTGCGTGAGCAGGGGGGCACGTGGCTCCCTCGAGCAGCGGCCCCGTATTGAGGGTCGTGCCAGTTCCTAGCGCAGTCAATCGGTTGGACTTACGCGTGAAGACTTGCACCCAGCACGCGCATGTCTCCTTGAGGCACAGTTCAGGTGCTCTTCCCCCTCAATTTGCTGGTTCGGGGGGGCCACGTGACCCCTTCGGGTAGTGGCCCCGTATTGGAGGGCGAGACTGACCATGGCGCAGCCCAACTTTTGGCTTTGGGTGTCCCGACTTGCGATCCTCAGGCGCAGGTCTCCCGTGTGCGCCCTCCTGGCGCACCCCCCAATTGCTTTTTGGCGCAACCTGGGGATATCCCTCTAGCCTCTTGGCACAACCTGGGGATTCTCCCCCTAGCCTCTTGGCGTAAATTGGAGATTCTCCCCCTAGCCTCTTGGCGCAACTTGGGGATCCCTCCCCTAGCCTCGTGGCGCATCCTGGGGCCCTTCCTCCTAGCCTCTTGGCGTATCATGGGACCCTAGCCGGGTTCGCGCAACCCGAGGCTTTCCCGGGTTGGCGCAACCTGGAGCCTTTCCCAGCCCGGACCCAACCCTGCACAGCTTCCCCGGGTTGGCACAACCTGGTGCCCTTCGCAATGCCCCCCAATGCTCCAAGCGTCGCCCTTACTCCCTCTCCTTCTCGGTTCCAGAAGTCGCCACCCGCTGGCATTCATTTTTCCCCCCACCCAAGCTCTGAGGTCCCACCCGACGACTCCTTTCCGGATATCCCTTGGTCTTACGCCGAGGCCTTAAGGCCAGATCGGGGGTGGCGATTTCCAGTGACGATGGTGGAGATCCAGCTTCCGAACCTAGAGTTCCCGCCTCCATCCGATGGCGATCCCATCCGGGTCCCCTTCGCAGCATCGAAGATCTCTTCCCTTTCCTCCTCCTTCTCTAAGTCGTTTGTGCTCAAATTTGGACCCAATTTCCCGAAGATCTCCATTGCCACGGAAGCCATCGCCAAGTGGGGCCTCTCCGAAGCCTACCGGGTTGCTCCGCTCGACCCCAAGCATATGATCTTGCACCTCTCATCCGATTCGGACTATGCGATAGACCGAGCCAAAGGCACAGCCAGAATGGGCACGCAGATTGCTAAAGTAGTCAAATGGTCCCCCGAATTCAACCCTAAAAATTGACTCAACAATCATTTCTACATGGATCACCCTACCCAACCTCTCCCTGGTCTGCTTCCCCGCAGCTGCACTCAAACGGATTGCCAGCTCCTTTGGAACCCTGGTAGCCATCGCTGAAGAAACTCGCAACCTCTCCAAGTAAAACTACGTAAAGATATGTGTGGAGTTAGACCTCGCGAACGACCCCCCCAAACTCATAGAGATCGAGCTCGGAGATCAAACTCATAGCCAATTGTTGGTTTACGACAATAATATCATCTTTTACAAACACTGCCAGATGAGCGGACACCTAATTCAGCACTGCTTTCGTGCTCACCCAACTAAAGAAGACAATCCCGTGCACCCCATGCATGTCGATTGCTCAAAGAGACCCCGTCATTATCATCCACAAATCAAATCCTGACCCCCTCCCTCAGATTGAAGCTCAGATACGCCCCCACCCTCATACGACCTCCACGACCAGCTCTGCAATCGTCCCTTTCACTCCCTTCATCCTCTTCCTCTACAATTCGTTCGAACTCCTCTCAGGAACCACTTTCGATGACGCCCATAATGACTCCAGCGAGCTCCCTTCCACCACCATCGGCCAACTATATTCCCCCAAGACCAGCGGTCTCACACACAACCCAAGCGCTGATATCACCCTCATCACCCAACCTCCCAACCCACCTGAGATCACCATACCACACCCCTACGAGGCCTCTCACTCCACCCAACCACCCGTCAACCGCTCTCAACAACCTGGAGAGGACTCGTCGGTAAGCAGCTCTGAGCAGTTCGAGGAACTCCGGTCTCTCGATGCTGACCCCAAGCGTCCCTCACCCGACCCGACCATCCCCTGGGCAAACTCAGAGCCCCTCGATATCCTTCCACTCATCCAAAGGACGCTCAAACCACTTTCAACCACACTTTAACCGATAGATTTTGGCAAGCCAAGGAAGCAGGCTTTCTGGACCGTGGCAACCCCTTATGCGCCCTGGAAGAACAAGACAACGACTCACCTATCACCTCCGCTGACGTCGTTGGAAGCAGCGATCAAGGTCGGACAAACAAAGATACCGGAAGCAACGGGCTCACTAGCATACTTACCAAAAAACCTCTTCCAAGAAGAACAAAAACAATCAAAAGCAGATGACGGCAAGGACTACTAGGTCCGCCACGAAGCACAGTCACCCCTATCCTATTTTCTCATCCGATGTTTAACATCATCTCCTGGAATGTGAGGGGGCTCGGCAACAAACCGACGATAAACAAAATTCTCAGCCTCAAGAAGACTTATCGCATAGAACTCTTAAACATTATCGAACCAAAAATCCCTCAAAATAGAATAAAATCCACTCAACTCAAGTTAGGATTCTCGCATGCCATCGCAGGAGGCAATGACATCTAGCTTTTACTTGCACAAGACTTCAAATTTTGCATCATTCATGACTCGCCCCAGGCTATAACTTGTTGGGTTGAACACCCGGCCCTCAAGTTCCGTTCCATCCTCTCCGCTGTCTATGGCAGTTGCAGAATCCCCGAGCGCAGATTGTTCTGGGCAGACCTTCTGGTGGTTTATTCCCAAGGGCTTTCGTGGCTTTGCATCGGAGATTTTAACACGGTGTCTTGTAGGGAGGAGAAGTCCGGTGGTCTCCCTCCACCCCAGCCAGCGATGGATAATTTCAACAACTTTACCTTTCACGGGAACCTCACCCCAATCCCCTTCCACGACAGTGCGTTCCCCTGGTGCAACATGTAGGAGAGTCATCGGCGACAGTACTCCCGCTTAGATCGAGCGATGATCAATGAATGCTGGTCCGATATAGGCATGATCACTAACCTATCTCATCTGAACTCCACTGAATCAGATCATTCCCCTCTTCTTGTCCAGATCAGCAACAATCACACCAGCAATAAGAAAGCATTTTGCTTTCTCGTCTTTTGGAGACATCACCCCCCAATTCTAGAATATCGTTGCTTCTGCTTAGAATTTTGTCTCGGCTGTTGACCTAATGTCCTCGATAGTGCTAAGCTTAAAGCCACTCGTAAGGCTCTCTCGTCATGGAGCAAAGAGGCCTACAGCGACATCTTCCAGGCTATCAGGGAGACGGAGGACGACGTCACCCGCACGGAGACCTCATTTTTTATTAATAGTTCCGGTGGCCCGTGCCTCCCTCAACCTCGCCAGAGATCTTCTTAAATCCAGGCTGAGAGTGGAGAACAAATTCTGGAGGCAAAAAGCCAGATCGACCTGGGATACCGATGGTGACCGAAATTCCAGGTTCTTTTATGCGTACGTCAAAGGACACATGAACAAATTAAAATTACACCGGATTCTCGACGACAACGGCAACCTGGTGGACGACCAGGCCGGTATCTAGGCCGCGGCTGTTAACTTCTACTCCAACCTCTTCACCAAAGAGCGGGTCGTTAAAGACGTGATACTATTGTCGGTTATCCCTTCCCTCATTAGCGAAAATGACAACGAGTCCCTGCTGGCTACTTGTAACACCTAGTTTTTTAAATGAGAGTAATTTTGAAATTTTGTATTTTAAATTATTTAATTATGATATTTAATTAATAATATAATTTTTGGTGATTTTTAATCAATTTAAAACTGTTTTAAGTCATGGCTTGTGATTTTGATAATTTGCTAGTGTAACCTGAGGGACTGCCTGACCTAGAGCCTGACCACGTCATTAGGATGATTTATTTTTACTTTTAAGCATGAGGGTATTTTGGTCATTTGGCCCCTTTGAATTATTTTAGGATTTATTGCATTGGTGATTGTTAATTTGACTTTTTGCTAGCTGTGACTTAAGAGACTGTCCTAGACTTTGACCTTAACTTTGGTGACTTAGCTAACATGGTATGGACCCAAATATAACTCAAGTTGGTCTTGGTTGACTTAAGTTGGCTAAGTTTCATGAAGAAAGTAGGAGGATTTTTGCATTGGACCAAAGGCTGAGGACTTGAGCTAGTTAGCTAGTGCAACTTGGCCCATAGCCCATTAGTGAAATCCTAACCCTAATTCTTTCCTTTATGACCAGTCACTAGGTCATTCCCTTCCCTATAAATAATCTCCTAATTAGTTATTGCCTCTTTTGTATTGAAAGAGCATATAGGAAAAAGAAATGTTTGTCCATTCTTTCCCATTCCATAGATTCTCCATTTTAAATCTTTTTCTACTCTAGTTTCTTGTATTAGAGCCTAATACTCTCCTATTTTCTGATTTTGGAGTTTAATCCCAGCTTTGGGACAATTTGGGAGTATTTGGCTAGCAAGAAGGAATCCCCCATTTAGAGCTTTTTCAAGCTTTTTGCACCTATAGGTAAAACTCTACAAATTGATCTAATATTCTATTTTCTTCACATTTAGGGATAGATCTAGGAGTCCCCTAGCTGTTCCTGAAGTTTGGGTCAATTTCGTGTCCGTTTGGTGTCCGTATCGGACACGTGTCAATGTGTATGTGTAAGTGTTTGATAAAATGCCACAAAGGGTTTAAAATGGATATTTTTGAAAAGTGTTTGAATAAATTTGTTGTCTTATATATATATTGATTTCATTATTGACTGAGCACGAATCCGTTTCTTTGTCGTGTCCAAATTCGTGTTGGACACGCTGCGCGCTGGCCCGGTCGAGTGTCCTGCTGCTCGAGCTTTGCAGCGGACACGACACGGCGACTCAGGTCATAAAAATTGGTGTGTTCGTGGCCCTAGTGATTGAAAGGACTCCCACAAAATTTTATGGGTCCTCGTTCAGTGTGTGCGAAGAAATCGTCGCTGCACTTGTTTTACACTGACACGTGCGAACCCGTTTTTGCGCTCGGATACGCACCATTTGGCATGACACGGGGACACTTTGACACTGTACAGGGCGACACATGTGTAGCCCTACTATGGGCGAACCCACATGCATGAGCACGAGACACGGGTCGCCCTGTGTCGTATCCTAGGGCGACCCGCACACACGTACGAGGCTGCTGTGCTGTCCTTTTCTAATACGCTGTAAATTCGTATTTGGACACGTTCGTGTCAACTTGCACGAACACGAACACCATGGTTGACACGTACACAAGTGACACACTATTTACCAACCTACTAAATTGATTATTAGTTGTTATTTTGAATTCTCATTTTTCTGATACTAGACTGTAGGTTTAAACTTTGAATTTCGAAAACTGGTTTTAAACTAATTCTAATTGATTAAATTGCTATGTTATTTCATCCATGTTTATCTGAGAATTAGTCACATGATAGGTTTCATGTTAACATGAATTTGGGTTGGTGAATTAATTTTCGAATTGGCTTGGGACTGAACCTGAGGATTGAAACAATATAAATATGCACTGTGTTTGGACTGATTTAGGATTTCATTGATTGAACTATTTTCCTACATATTCATGTATCCGTGTATACTACTACCTACAACCCCACCCACAGATACATGTATCTGTGCTAGATACCTACTGCCTCATATTGTTTCACTGCCACCTTCACATATTGCTTCACTGCACTCACCCTATCTATATGCATTATATTACACACACACACAAACTTATTCCTGCCACTTCACTGTTTTCCTGAAATTCTAAGAACATGTACACACAAGTAACCTGTCACACTGAGTTCAATAACACACACACACATGCCTAAATCTAAAACACACTGTCACACATTAAAAACTGAGAAGTAACTGTCAATACACTCATTCACTCATTTACATTGCTCACATTGCTTGTTCCCTAAAACTGAACCCTGTCCTATGCACACTGATACACATTATACTGCACATTCACAGGCATCCTAATACATTACTCACTCACTTTGACACATATCACTCATTCCACTCTTCACCCCACACAATGCTCACACATACATGGACTGATTGGGACCTAGGCTGAGAACACTACCCCTGCCTCACTATCTAAATCTGAGATATCACACACCCTTCATGTTAAGTAACACACACATATACACACACAGGCCTTTACTTGCCAATTTCATGTTTGGCACACACAAACTGAAAATCAGTTGACTGAGAACAGTTTCATTTTATACACATTGCAAGCACACAACCTTAGCCTATGTACCCACACACATTTACTGTTTTCTTGAATTTCTGAAACCTGTGATGTATCCCTACATCTATGTATCACTCACACACATAGGTTACACACACATGAGACTGAATGGAACCCCCATTCCCTGTTTTCCCACATATGTTCACTGATAACCTGGGAAATCATGATACAGTTTCAGCCATTCCTTTTTCCTAATGCCTGTGATGTTATATATATATATATTCAAGTTGTATATATATTATAGATATGTAGGTATGTATATCTGTTATGAGGGTATCAAGTGCTAGGAAGGAGGCTTGTGAGTATGAGTGAGTGTATTAGTGAATGTATCTCTATGAGTATAGGATATAATGAGGGATATTGGATGTTAGGTAGGCTTGGCCCCTTTGGATTGGCATACCTTGCTTGGGTTAGGCCATTTGGCATGTTGGCTAATGGGTGTGGAGTTAGAAAGGTTAGTTTAGTTCATGGTTGTGTTAGTGCTAGGTAGGAAATAGATTTGGTTATTGATATATATGTCTAAGGATTTAGTCTAGTATTGTATGAATATATGTGGTAGATGTATATTTATGATATAGTATACATGGTATCCTAAGTTACGTAGACCTATGGTTTAGTTTGAGTTAGCCTATAGGAGTTGACCAACCCTAAAGTTGACTAATAGTTGACCATTGACCAAATTAACCATTGATAGCCTATGTTGACCAGTTGACCCAGAGTTGACAAAATTTGACTTTGACCTAGTTTGACCTAAAAATTATGTAGTTGCATTGTAGCTTTCATTTTCCTTGTATTGAACATGTCATAACCCATATTACTCTGTTTAGGACATTGTGACTCCGGTGCAGACATCTGATATTATACTACTCTTTCAGAGTAGCAAGCGAGTACATTCTCTGATAGTTCTCTCATTTATTTGTTAATTACTGTACTTTAGTTCTAGTTAGTTGTATGCGATTCTCTGTTACAAACACGTATTGCTATTCTGAATTCATGTATACGACACACATACTTTACTCGTCTTGTCTCTATCATTCGAATCACCATTCGAACTATTCGAACCACTTATTAGCCTCTTCATGTGTTGGTTGGACTTGTATTCGATTGATGTGTTGGATTATGGATTCACTTGTATTAGAATGGGCGGGGAAATACTTATTAGATATGTGAACATTCCTACTATTCGAACCACCCCTCTGTGAATGATATTCGAACGATAGCCATCCCACACTCGACTAGGTGTGCGGTGTGCCGTATTACCCTTAGCCGTTTATATGTCTATCTCAGTATTTTAAAACACACTTGGAGAATTTATTCGAATCATTGTTAGAACATCATGTGAATCATTATTCGCACCACCTTATTCGAATCACCTTATTAGAATAATGATTAGAATCATATTCGACTCATCTTGTATTAGACTCATATTGGAATTTCACTTGACTTATATTGTGCTGTCTGGACTCATCATGTTACTCTAGTTTAGCTAGATTTTATTTTACAGTCTTTATTGTCATGATTCTTCTCTTGTTTAGTTACTTACTTTCCTTGTACTTTATCTGTCTCTTTATACCATCACCTGAATATAAACTGCCATGTTCATCAATAAAACTGTTTATAACTGCTTTATAGTTCTTTGTCATTTACTTGGATTTTTTAGATGAGATTGTGCTCGTTCCTATCGTGACTAGACCTGTTGAAATATTACAGATACTTGTCCTGAGGACACATGCCCTATATATTATGGACCCAGAGACGGGACGGCTACCTTTGGCCCCGACACTCAGGAGTGATCGAAATTTAGTTTAGTAGACTTGCATTTTGTTTTCTTGTAGAACTTTTTGTATTGGATTTGAGACTTGTGTTGTATTTAAGATTGTTGAGATTTTGTTATTTTATAGTAGTTGTCTTCTATCTCTTAGATTTCTTCTGTGTTATCTTATCGTGCATAGACTGTGATTGAGTTTCAATATCTTATACTTGTCGTCCGTTCGGAGTTGATCATGATGAGTATATTTTATACTGCATGAGTTGATAGTTAGTTGGAGACTTAGAACAGCGTTCTACCGCCGACACTGTGACGTAGGCTGGGCGCTGTTACGTACTCGTACCCTCACAGTGGGTGCGGGTCGTGACACTACCACTTCGGAGGAGATGGTCAAAGTTGCGGTCTGGTCCATTAATGAGCACAGTGCCCCGGGGCCGGACGGTTTCAACGGGGTCTTTTTCAGAGCTTGCTGGGACACCATAAAAACTGACTTAGTCGAAGCCACTATAGCCTTTCTGTAAGGGGCCAGATATCCCAACTCGATTTCCTGCGCCAACATCATCCTTATCCCCAAGAAAGACAATCCGAAAACCTTTAAAGACTTTCGTTCGATCAGTCTCTGTAACTTCACCAACAAGATCATATCCAAGATCGTCGCCAATCGGATGTCCGATCTCCTCCCCAAGATCATTTCCGAAGAGCAAAACGGTTTTGTTAAAGGCCGTAATATAACAGACAACATCCTCCTTACACAAGAGATAATCACGTGCATGAAGTTTTCGTCGAGGGGGGAAGGGGTGTAATCCCACATCCAAGAAATTTATAACAAAGTATTTCCTTCCTCCCATATTTTTATTTTATTTTATTTTAGCAAATTTATGGAGACTAATTTTGAAATTATTCAAATTTGAATTATGGTAACCCTCTTTTACATTTGGGCTTGGCCCATTTCACTGTAAGCCAGCCTTTATTTAGGGCTTAGTTTGCAAGCCTTTCAAAACCAACTTTCTGAAGAACTATGGCTGGTATTCTCGGTTCTTCTCCTCTGTTCAAAACAATAAGGAGTGGGGAATCAAATTTGAATTTTGGTTACAACTGTCGAGTAGTGGAGAGTGTAACCACAAATTCCTTTCCGCCAATTTGGTAGCCTAATCCCCACGCCATCCTGTCGGCCTATAAGAAGCTCTTCATATTTTCTTCCTGCTAGAAATTGCAGCAGAGGAAGGGAGTGAGAGACGAGTCCTCTTAGAATTCTTACTCTTCCAAATTCTTGGTAGCGCGATCCACACTCCATGGAGATGGAAGGAACAATTTCCTCAGGAAGCTTGGCGATGGATCAATGTTGATGATCGCTCCTTCAATCGGCAATGGCAGTGATGAGTAAGTGTTGTTTGATCTTAATCCAGATCCGAACATTCCTTATTTAGAGATTTAGTAATTTTGTCCTCTTGAATGATCAGTTGAGCGATCCTCCCTCTCTTGAAACTTTAACGAACTCTAGGGAATCTCCATCGATCCATCCGATCTAGGTGAGTTGATCAATTCTTCCCTATTTTGCTTCTGAATTTGGAATCAACTCTGCTCCTTGTAAATTTCAGATCTGAGTGTGTTGATTCAACACTCGATTGGTCGACTCCTTACTTTTGAATTTCAGTAGAGGTAAGATCATATGATCCGTGCGAATAATTAAGTAAAATTGAGTTGATAACTTAATTTTAGGTTGGTAGTTTTTTCTGAAATTGTTGCTGTTATTTTCTCAAGTGTTTGATCAGAGTTAGCTTGTGTCCACATCAAGGGGATATTGACACCAAGAGTTTAAATCTCATTCCTCAGGTATGCTTAGCTAATATTTAAGTAGAATTATGTTTGTAAAATTATTTGGTTTAACAATGGGTAATTTATATATATTCCATTTATACGGTATATCAACTACTAGATAGTTTCCCAGATCTAATCAATTTGATTTTGGTTTTAGTTCAATGAACTTATTTAACAGTTTCTCAATAGGCTAGTTTCTAATTCGAATAAGTTGTGGGTTAACTGAGTTTATATGTGACATCATATAGCCTCGACATCATATAGCCTCTAATTTTTATTTCATGATTACTCTTTTTGACTACTCAGATTTGAAACACCTAGTAATACTTTAGGTTATGATTTAAATTGGAGTTTTAAATTGAGTGAGGTTATGATTGCAATTCAATTATTAATAAATTGGTTTTCAGTTGTTAGCAAGATTGGGTGAATATGTGAATTAGAGACTGCATATGCAGTGGTTGGTTCAGAATGATGAATCTGGGACTTCAACTCAGTATTGTCACTGGATTTAAGACTTCATATCATTCTAAATTCCTGCATAGTTAGCTACATGTTCCTAACAGTGATTATCCGGGTGGGTTTCATGATTCATATCAGTAGTCTAAAGCAATGTTTGCAGTTCACTGATTTGTTAGTTCTCCTTTCCTGATTTCAGAGCTTAGCCTCGTTTTATTTTGTATTCTCTGTTCCAGAAACTATTAGGGTGGATTGGTAAGGTTGGTTTAGGACTACTTAGGGATGACAGTTGTTCTTTAAATTCCTGTTGAGCTACGGATCTTCAATTTTAGTTTTGCTTAAGCCTTGTCTGAACCAATTCCTGCTAGAATGTTGGTTCAACATTTGTACTGCTGATTCCTACATTTTAGCTGCAATCGATTCAGTAGGCTAGGATGCAAACAGGGTAGTCTTCCTTAGTTTACTACCAGTAGATTGATGTCTGGTTTGTATATCAGTAATGTGTTGGATGGTGTGAATTTGTTAGATAGAATTAAAATTACATCAATGGTTTATCACTGGACCTGGGACTCATATACAATGCTTTGGTTCAATTATAGAACCTGAGAACCTAAGTCTTAGAACTGGGGACTTATGTATCATTGTGATTCAACTTGATAGAACCTGAGAATATCTTTGCATAGAGTGGTTCATTTTTATTCTGAACCTGAGATTTCTATGATAGTATCTTAGTGGGTTGATTGATAACCGTTGGTACAGAACTAATTTAACTATATAACAGTCAGGGAAAATAGGTTGGGCTGATAGTTTGGTTCGAATAATAGGTTTACAAATGATATATGGGACTGTCTCCAGTTAGGACAGACTGAGTGTAACCATGAATGGAAGTCCTGTTCAGATTAGAGTTTGGTGATTGATATCAATGGACTAGGGATACATGCAGTTTCTTCATAAGAGTTTTAGCCACTGTCACCAGGAATCTGGAAACTTCATATGCAGTATTCTAGCAATTTAATGAACTGGAAGATTTCTATAGCCTGATATTGGCAATTGAATAAATTATTGAAACCTGAGAATCTGACCTCAATGCACTGTTACATTAGAATAAGACTCTGTTTTCAGTTTAAGTCTTGGCGTACAAGGATAGACATTAGTAAAGGAAAATTCATGATCATTCAACAACCTGCATAGCTAATGAATAATTTATTCTTTTACTCTAAGCTAGTTTCACATTTAGTGTTCAGGGCTACTTGTCTATCTTCTATAATATTTTCTTGGCCAAATCACAAAATCAAGTAGTATAGCATGTCACTTTTAGAAAGTGAACCATATGTTTATAATCCTACAAACCTTAGTGTGTAAACCTTGGTTAGTTATTACAACACATGTTTAAGGTAAGATAACAGCTGTAATTGGTTAGTCAGTAATTATTAGAACTTGACCAACTTGTATTTAATAAACCAGGAGGATATCCAGCTCCACTGATTACCTGTACCTTCCCGGAGCAAGACAAGTACTTTTCTATGGTCTCGTACATTTATATATCTTGTACCTTTCTTGTGACACGTCATGACACGATATCCTGTACCCCTGTACTCATGTATTTCATGTTCTTGTACTTATTGTGTTGGGTAGGGAAATATACTAGCCATGTGACCAAACCCCGGTTACTATATTCATGTAGATAGCTTAGGCCCTGCACCGTGCACGCGGGCCCTAAGCTGTACCATATTCATGTACTCCTGTACATGCTCCTGTACTTACCCCAGCCGGTTATGTGGACTAGTTGTATTTCAAACATGGTGCACTTGTCATGTCTTGTACTTCAGGATTATAGTTTCATTCTTGTACATTATATTCCTGTACTTTCCTGTTCATTTTTTGTATTTCATCTTCATGTTCTCCTGTACTCATTTCCATATCATGCTCTTGTTCATTACCTAGAACCGTACTTTGCTCCACTCTTGACTAGGATATGTTGCAGGTGAGTTAGAGGCTCTGTGCAATACATATTATGGCCAAGAGCCAGTAGATGCAGTAGAGCCAGCTGGAGTTGCTCTTGACTTAGAGGCTGCAGAAGCCTAGAGCTTTACCTTAGTACTTTACATTACTTTGTATTTTTGAGACTTGTAGACTTTACTTTCATTTGCTGGAATGTAATAATTCTGAGACATGTATCTGGATTTGGGATTCGTTTATAGATGCTGTGATTTCATACTTGTTCATGATTATCAAGATAGATTTCCCTAGATTGGTACAGCTTACTTCGTCGTGTCTAACGACGAAGGCTGGATGTGTCCGACTCGTGTCCGATTATTTGAGAGCGAGTCGTGACGTATTTTTAGTGGTGGCCCATGCAGGTCTATCCTAATAGTACCTAGGTATTAGAGTACTATTAGGGGACTTGATTTACACTAGGAAAACTTGAATCACAATATAGGAAAATCGGGTACATCAGGTATATATGGATATTATAAAATATTTACATTTTTGGTAGGTTAGGTTTTTATCAATCATAAAGTTTTCTTTTGTTGCAGGATGGTCGCTACGAGGAAGACCGCTGATCAGTCGGGAGTTGTAGGCAGCTCGGATCAGCCTGCACCAGATGCTATAGTAGATCAGCTTCCGCCACTGCCTTCGATCTTTCCTCTGCTGCCTCCGACGATGATTTTCGATGGTGTTCAGGTGATGGCTATGTTCCAGCAGTTTATGGAGGCCCAGAACCACCAAGCAGCACAGTTTTGGGCGACAGTCATTGATGCGCTCAGGACCAGAGAGCCGGCAGCACCAGCTCCAGCAGCACCTGCGGCACCAGCAGCATCGAGAGCAGGGACAGCAAGGGACTAGCAGAACCTCTGCTCGATGGACTTTTAGGGCAACGAGGGGATAGTTTATGCAGACGAGCGGCTGGAGAATGCGAAAAGGACCCTGAAGACGGCACGAATTTTGGATGACCTGAAGGTGGAGGTGGCCAGCATGCGACTCTTTGATTTAGTCAGGGCTTGGTACAGGAAGGAGCCCCAGTTGGCGGAGCCCCAGGTTTTTTTGGATAGATTTCAAAGCTCTGTTCAAGGAGAAGTTTTTCCCTGATGTGGAGCGGGATGAGCTTAGGATGCAGTTTGAGATGTTACAGCAGGGGACTATGACGGTTGCGGAGTACACTTCAGAGTTTACTTGATTCCTCAGGTTCACGGAGAACCAAGTCAGAGCACTGGACGACAGAGCTTGGAAATTCAAGGAGGGTCTCGCCAGGAAGCTGCGGTACGCGGTGGCGATTAGTCAGGCGACGACATATGCGAGCATCCTCAAGATTGCTCAGGCTGTAGAGAAGGAGGCAGATCCGAAGCTGAAGAGGGACCGGGATATTGGTTGCAGTAGTTTCCAGGCACCAACAAAGAGGGCCCAGACTCATATTCAGGCGAGGCCACAGCAGCCGGCACAGCAGTATCACCGTCCAGCTAGAGCTCCTACACATCGACCTCAGAGACAGCAGCAGGCAGTTACTTGCGCATTCTATTATTGACCGGGACATCGCTTCGACGAGTGCCGCAAGAGGCTCGGGCTCTGCTTATTCTGCGGATCAGACGCACACCAGATGAGGTACTGTCCACAGGCCATAGCTTGACTGACATGAGGACCTCGAGGAGCTGGAGGACCACCACCTGTACCACCTAGAGCTCTACTAGCTGCACCACAGAGGGTTTCGACTTTACCTACTCAGCAACAACATTTTGCACAACACCAGCAGCAGAGTGGACCACCACAGCAGGGACGTACTTATGTCATGGCTGCAGTTGAGGAGGATGAGGCAGCACCGGATGTAGTCACAGGTTCTATACATTTACATTCTTTTCTTGCCATTGCATTGTTTGATTCTGGAGCCACACATAGCTTTGTATCATATGAGTTTCTGCATAGACACGGCTTCACACCCAAGCCCACTAGGGGGAACTGTCATATTATGACAGGAGGAGGGGTAATACCAGTTAGTGAGATGGTGGATTGCCCTATCACTATAGCTGGGAGGGAGCTTAGGGCTCGACTTCTAGTGATGCCATTGCCCGGATTTGATATAGTCTTCGGCATCGACTGGATGAACGAGCAGTTTGCCGTAATATACTGCCACGAGAGGAAAGTGATTTTCAGCCCGCCTGGAGTTCTACCGTTCGAGATTAGCAGACGGATTGCAGAGAGGCCAGAAGGAGTCTATTTCGGAGCAGTTGTAGAAGACCAGGAGTTATCGCATCCGCTGATTGTAGAGTATCTCGACATCTTCCCCGAGGAGTTTCCAGGATTGCTGCCAGATCAAGATATGGAGTTCAGCATCAACCTAGTGCCTGGATCAGCGACGAAGTCCCAGCATTGCTACAAGATCAACCCGAAGGAAGATGCAGAGTTGAAGGCCCAGATTGATGAGTTGGAGGGCAAAGGTTTTATTCGGTCCAGTGCTTCACCCTGGGGAGCACCGGTACTCTTCGTGCCCAAGAAAGATGGGACTCTGAGGATGTGTATCGATTATCGTGTACTTTATAACATCCCCATCAAGAATAAATACCCTTTGCCACGGATTGATGAGCTGTTTTACCAGCTAAGTGGAGCGAAGGTCTTTTCCAAGATTGACCTTCAGTCGGGATATCATCAGATAAAGGTTCATGAGTAGGATATTCCGAAAATAGCTTTCAACACCCGTTACAGCCAGTATAAATTTTTGGTGATGCCGTTCGGACTCACCATTGCCCCAACAGTGTTTATGAACTTGACGAATAAAGTTTTTGAAAAGTATTTGGACAAGTTTGTCGTAGTCTTCATTGACGACATTCTGATCTATTCGAAGACCGAGGAGAAGCATGTGGAGCACCTACGAATTGTGTTGTAGATTTTGCGGAAGGAGAAGCTGTATGGGAAACTCTCGAAGTGTGAGTTTTCCGTAGACAGAGTGGAGTTCCTAGGGCATGTGGTGACTGGAGTGGAAATGTCTATAGATCCCAAGAAGATTGAAACAGTAGAAGCATGGGCACCTCCCAAGTCAGTAGCAGAGATTCGTAGTTTCCTGGGTCTTAAAGGATACTACAGGAAGTTTGTGAAAGATTTTGCCGAGATAGCGGAGCCGATGACCAAGCTTATGCGGAAGGATGATGAGTTCATTTAAAGCGACGCCTGCCAGTCAGCATTTGAAGAATTGAAGAGAAGACTCACGACAGCACCAGTTCTAGCTTTACCATCAGGATCGAAAGGATTCTTCATCTACAATGATGCTTCAGGGAAGGGCTTGGGATGTGTGCTTGAGCAGAACAAGAGGTCATTGCTTATGCTTCTAGACAGTTGAGGCCTCATGAGAAAAATTACCCTACACATGACTTGGAGCTTACAGCAGTCATTTTTGCCTTGAAACTGTAGAAGCACTACTTGTATGGAGAGAGAGTAGACATCTTCACGGACCATAAAATCTTGAAGTATGTTTTTACTCAGAAGGAGCTGAACATGAGGTTGCGCAGATGGCTGTAACTCATGAAGGATTTCGACATCAATCTGCAGTATCACCCTAGGAAGGCGAATATGGTGGCAGATGCTCTTAGTCGATATCATGTTGCTATGTTTTTCACTATGGACCGACATCTTTTGGAGGATCTTGAGACCTGGGGATCGAGATTATTCTTCCAGGAGTTGGAGGGCAGCTGATGCACATGCAGAAATAGTCAGGACTGTTAGAGAAGATCAAGGAGGCCTAGTTTCTTGATGAGGGACTCCGATGTCTCAGAGGCCAGGCAGAGGCAGGATTGCTTGACGATTTCACCATTGCAGCAGATGGATCCCTGAGGCACGAGAATTAGTTGTGTGTGCTCAAGGATTTACGGAAGAAGGTGATGCAGGAGGCCCACCAGTCGTAGTATTCTATTCATCCTGGATTTACCAAGATGTATAAGGATCTGCGGGAGTATGTTTGGTGGTATGGAATAAAGAAAGAGGTTGCCAGATTTGTTTTCAGATGCCTCGTGTGCCAGCAAGTCAAGGCAGAGCGCCAGAGACCAGCAAGATTACTCCAGCCTTTACTTATTCCGGAATAAAAGTGGGAGCATATCACCATGGACTTCGTCTCTGGTATACCGCATACGCCCAGTGGCAAGGATGCTATTTAGGTTATCATGGACAGACTAACGAAGTCTGCTCATTTTATTCCGTTCAAGGTTGGGCTGTCGACCGAGAAGCTTGCAGACCTCTACATACGGTAGATTATGCGGATTCACGGGGTGTCGATGTGCATTATTTCAGATAGGGACAGACGCTTCACATCACACTTCTGGAGGAGTCTATAGCTGAGCTAGGGGTCACAGTTGAAGTTCAGCACCGCTTATCATCCATAGACGGACGGGCAGTCCGAGAGGACCATTCAGACGCTGGAGGACATGCTGCGGGTTTGTGCACTTGATTTTAGAGGTTTGTGGGAGGATCATTTGCATGTAGTAGAGTTTGCCTATAATAATAGTTATCAGGCTAGCATTGAGATGACACCGTTCAAGGTGCTATATGGGCGGAGATGTCGCACGTCTTTATCTTGGGACGACGTTGGCGAGAGGGCTTTGCTTGGACCAGAGATGGTGCTAGACTCAGCTGAGAAAGTCAGACTGATCAGGGAGCATCTCAGAGTTGCACAGGATCGGTAGAAGCAAAGGACGGACAGCAGCAGACGGCCACTGGAGTTTGCAGTTGGAGATAGAGTGTTCCTGAAGATCTCGCCAACCAGAGGCGTCATCCGTTTCGGCAAAGGTGGGAAGCTCAGTCCGAGATTCATCGAACCTTTCGATGTGACTGCACGGACTGGCGAGGTGGCATATCGACTAGCGCTTCCATCTAGCTTGGAGGGAGTGTATGACGTCTTCTACGTATCCCAGCTTCGACACTACATTCCAGACCCGAGCCATATGGTGGACTATTTAGAGCTGTAGGTGGGTCCGTGTTTGACCTACGAGGAGCAGCCAGTGGAGATCCTTGATCGGAGGAAGAAGCGCCTGCGGAACCAGACTATTCCAGTTGACCGCGTCATGTGGAGACACCCAGGAGAGTCCACATGGGAGCGCGAGGATGAGATACGAGAGCGCTATCCCAGTTTATTTGCTTGATTGTACTTTTGTGTTTCAATGATTTTAATAAACACTTATATTGGTTGGGATCATTTTGATTTTTATCTTCCTTGAAATTTCGAGGACGAAATTCTTTGGGAGGGGAGAATTTGTAATCCCACATCCCAGAAATTTATAATGAAGTATTTTCTTCCTCCAATATTTTAATTTTATTTTATTTTAGCAAATTTATGGAGACTAATTCTGAAATTATTCAAATTTGAATTATGGTAACCCTCTTTTACATTTGGGCTTGGCCCATTTCACTGTAAGCCAACCATTATTTAGGGCTTAGTTTGCAAGCCTTTCAAAACAAACTTCCTGAAGAACGATGGCTGGTATTCTTGGTTCTTCTCCTCTGTTCAAAACAATGAGGAGTGGGGAATCAAATTTGAATTTTGGTCACAACTGTCGAGTAGTGGAGAGTGTAACCACAAATTCCTTCCCGTCAATTTGGTAGCCTCATCCCCACGCCATCCTGTCAGCCTATAAGAAGCTCTTCCTATTTTATTCTTGCTAGAAATTACAGCAGAGGAAGGGAGTGAGATCCGAGTCCTCTTAGAATTCTTACTCTTCCAAATTCTTGGTAGCTCAATCCACACTCCATGGCGATGGAAGGAACAATTTCCTCAGGAAGCTTGGCGATGGATCAATGTTGATGATCGCTCCTTCGATCGGCAATGGCAGTGATGAGTAAGTGTTGTTTGATCTCGATCCAGATTTGAACATTTATTATTTAGAGATTTAGTAATTTTGTTCTCTTGAATGATCAGTTGAGCGATCCTCCCTCTCTTGAAACTTCGACGAACTCTAGGGAATCTCCATCGATCCATCCGATCTAGGCGAGTTGATCATTTCTTCCCTATTTTGCTCTGAATTTGGAATCAACTCTGCTCCTTGTAAATTTCAGATCTGAGTGTGTTGATTCAACACTCGATTGGTCGACTCCTTGCTTGAATTTCAGTAGAGGTAAGATCATATGATCCGTGCGAATAATTAAGTAAATTTGAGTTGATAACTTAATTTTAGGTTGGTAGATTTTTCTGAAATTGTTGCTGTTATTTCCTCAAGTGTTTGATCAGAGTTAGCTTGTGTCCACATCAAGGGGATATTGACACCAAGAGTTTAAATTTCATTCCTCATGTATGCTTAGCTAATATTTAAGTAGAATTATGTTTGTAAAATTATTTGGTTTAGCAATGGGTAATTTAGATATATTCCATTTATACGGTATATCAACTACTAGATAGTTTGCCAGATCTAATCAATTTGATTTTGGTTTTAGTTTAATGAACTTATTTAACAGTTTCTCAATAGGCTGGTTTCTAATTCGAATAAGTTGTGGGTTAACTGAGTTTATATGTGACATCATATAGCCTCTGATTTTTATTTCATGATTACTCTTTTCGAGTACTTAGATTTGAAATACCTAATAATACTTTAGGTTATGATTTAAATTGGAGTTTTAAATTGAGTGAGGTTATGATTGCAATTCAATTATTAATAAATTGGTTTTCAGTTGTTAGCAAGATTGGGTGAATATGTGAATTAGAGACTGCATATGCAGTGGTTGGTTCAGAATGATGAATCTTGGACTTTACCTCAGTATTGTCACTAGATTTAAGACTTCATATCAGTCTAAATTCCTGCATGGTTAGCTACATGTTCCTATCAGTGATTATCCGGGTGGGTTTCATGATTCATAATAGTAGTCTAAAGCAATGTTTGCAGTTCACTGATTTGTTAGTTCTCCTTTCCTGATTTCAGAGCTTAGCCTTGTTTTATTTTGTATTCTCTGTTCCAGAAACTATTAGGGTGGATTGGTAAGGTTGGTTTAGGACTACTTAGGGATGACAGTTGTTCTTTAAATTCCTGTTGAGCTATGGATCTTCAATTTTAGTTTTGCTTAAGCCTTGTCTGAACCAATTCCTGCTAGAATGTTGGTTCAACATTTGTACTGTTGATTCCTACATTTTAGCTGCAATCGATTCAGTAGGCTAGGATGCAAACAGGGTAGTCTTCCTTAGTTTACTGCCAGTAGATTCAGGTCTGGTTTGTATCTCAGTAATGTGTTGGATGGTGTGAATTTGTTAGATAGAGTTAAAATTACATCAGTGGTTTATCACTGAACCTGGGACTCATATACAATGCTTTGGTTCAATTATAGAACCTGAGAACCTAAGTCTTAGAACTGGGGACTTATGTATCATTGTGATTCAACTTGATAGAACCTGAGAATATCTGTGCATAGAGTGGTTCATTTTTATTTTGAACCTGAGATTTCTATGATAGTAACTTAGTGGGTTGATTGATAACTGTTGGTATAGAACTAATTTAACTATGTAACAGTCAGGAGAAATAGGTTGGGCTGATAGTATGGTTCGAATAACAGGTTTACAAATGATGTATGGGACTGTCTCCAGTTAGGACAGACTGAGTGCAACCATGAATGGAAGTCCTGTTCATATTAGAGTTTGGTGATTGATATCAATGGACTAGGGATACATGCAGTTTCTTCATAAGAGTTTTAGCCACTGTCACCAGGAATCTGGAAACTTCATATGCAGTGTTCTAGCAATTTAATGAACTGGAAGATTTCTTTAGCCTTGTATTGGCAATTGAATAAATTGTTGAAACCTGAGAATCTGACCTCAATGCACTGTTACATTAGAATAAGACTCTGTTTCCAGTTTAAGTCTTGGTGTATAAGGATTGACATTAGTAGAGGAAAATTCTTGATCATTCAATAACCTGCATAGCTAATGAACAATTTATTCTTTTACTCTAAGCTAGTTTCACATTTAGTGTTCAGGGCTACTTGTCTATCTTCTATAATATTTGTTTGGCCAAATCAAGAAGTATAGCATGTCACTTTTAGAAAGTGAACCATATGTTTATAATCCTGCAAACCTTGGTGCGTAAACCTTGGTTAGTTATTACAACACATGTTAGGGCAAGATAACAGCTGTAATTGGTTAGTCAGTAATTATTAGAACTTGACCAACTTGTATTTAATAGACCAGGAGGACATCCAGCTCCACTGATTACCTGTACCTTCCGGGAGCAAGGCAAGTACTTTTCTATGGTCTTGTATATTTATATATCTTGTACCTTTCTTGTGACACATTATGACACGGTATCCTGTACCTCTGTACTCCTGTATTTCATATTCTTGTACTTATTGTGTCGGGTGGGGAAATACACTAGCCATGTGACCAAATCCTGGTTACTATATTCATGTAGATAGCTTAGGCCCTGCACCGTGCACGCGGGCCCTAAGCCGTACCATATTCATGTACTCTTGTACATGTTCCTGCACTCTCCCCAGCCGGTTACGTGGACTAGTTGTATTTCAAACATGGTGCACTTGTCATGTCTTGTACTTCAGGATTATAGTTTCATTCCTGTACATTACATTCATTTACTTTCCTGTTCATTTCCTGTATTTCATATTCATGTTCTCCTGTACTCATTTCCATATCATGCTCTTGTTCATTACCTAGAACTGTACTTTGCTCCGCTCCTGACTAGGATATGTTGCAAGTGAGTTGGAGGCTCTGTGCGACACATATTATGGCCGAGAGCCAGTAGATGCAGTAGAGCCAGCTGGAGTTGCTCTTAACTTAGAGGCTGCAGAAGCCTAGATCTTTACCTTAGTACTTTACATTTTCTTGTATTTTTTAGACTTGTAGACTTTACTTTCTTTGCTGGAATGTAATAATTCTGAGACATGTATCTGGATTTGGGATTCATTTATAGATGTTGTAATTTCATACTTGTTCATGATTATCTAGATAGATTTCCCTAGATTGGTACAGCTTAATTCGTCGTGTCTAATAATGAAGGCTGGACGTGTCCGACTCGTGTCCGGTTATTCGGGAACGGGTCATGACAGGAGGGAACGTGGCCATCAAACTTGACATGGAAAAAGCGTACGACCGTCTGGACTAGCAATTCATGATCTGGGTATTCAGGGCCTTTGGCTTCTCCGAACCATGGATTAACATCGTTTTCAGATCTATCAACAATGTGTGGTTCTCTACCGTCATCAATGGCCAGGCTGCGGGATTCTTTCGTTCCACTCGCGGGGTTAGACAGGGGGATCCGCTCTCTTGTACCATTTTTATCATTGCGGTCGAAGCCCTCAGCAGAAACCTTAATAGTATGCCCAGAATGTCCGGCTTCAACCACTTCCACACCACCACCGGCTGCCCACTTATCACTCACCTGGCTTACGCAGACGATATCCTCATCTTCTCATCTGGAGACAGCGGATCGATCGAGGCCGTTTTGAGTATGATCGCCAGATACACACCTGCTCTGGACAGCGCATCAACAACAACAAGAGCGTTATCTACAACCATCTCAAAGCTGAAAGAACTGGCTCAACTCTGCTCGGCAACATGACCTCCTTCAACACAGACTACCCACCCTTCCTTTACCTCGGGTGCCCGCTAGTGTACGGTAAGGCCAACTCAGGAATATACGTGCACCTCGTAGACAAGATCTGCAAACTCATTGCAGGATGGCACAACACAACCT
Source organism: Iris pallida (assembly GCA_029216955.1). Classification (NCBI taxonomy): domain Eukaryota; kingdom Viridiplantae; phylum Streptophyta; class Magnoliopsida; order Asparagales; family Iridaceae; genus Iris; species Iris pallida. Next base: position 11,278,769 of record JANAVB010016600.1, on the reverse strand, counting down.
TATCCCCAGGGGGCAAAACGATCCTCATCAAATATGTTCTATCGTCCATCCCGATGTATACCCTGGCCGTTTGCTCCCCTCCCAAGAAGGTGCTCTACTTTCTCGAATCCCTCTTCGCCAAGTTCTTCTGGGTCATAACGACGGCAAGGACAAACATCACTGGGCCGGTTGGGAGACGATGGCCAAACCCACTGAAGAAGGTGGTCTGGGCTTCAGTAGACTTGCCCATATTGTGGACGCCTGCTCCATTAAGTTATGGTGGAAGTTGCGCACCGAGACCTCCTTATGGACGAAGTTTATGAGAGCTAGGTACTCTAGATTCTCCTATCTATTGGAGGAGAGCACTAACAAAAGATTCTCGGCATCGTGGCACCGCATAATTCAGGGTCGCATCACTGCTGAACCTCTTATCCATCTCCAGTAGGGCGACGGCCGCTCTCCGGCCTGTTTGGAGCGGTAGTTAGGAGAAGATACTATACATCCCAACATTCTACCTCCACATGGGTGCGCAATTAGAGACCTATGGAAGGGCAGTTCCGGATGGAATTAGGGGAAGGTTAGAGATTGGCTAGGCCCGCCAGCGGCAACATGTCTTTTTACTGCTAATCTTTGGATTACCGACACGATCGATACTTGGAGATGGTCCCACAACCCGAGTGGAACATTCACTTTGGCTTCCGCCAGACTTGTGGCCAGAGGCAGCGGGGTGCCGAATATCATTTATGCCAAGTTTTGGCAGGCAAGCATTTCCATTAAATGGTCTATCCTCATCTAGCGTTCTCTTCGCCGAAAGATTCTGACGGACGACATCATCGGATCTATGGGATTCAGCCTTGCCTCAAGATGCCACTGCTGCGAGGAGCACAAGACGGAATCAGCAGAGCACGTCCTTCTTTCGGGGGAACTGGCTGCATGCATATGGTCCAAGCTTCATAATAGACTTAGTATGGTTCAATCGACTGGGGCTTCTACGATCTCCTGGACTATTGGAGCCGCTCCCACGGATATCAGATCGTAGAAGCTGTCAGTATTTGGGTACTTTGAAAAAACATGAACAAATTCAGATATGAAGGGTGCCAAATCCTCCCTCCACAGTTGTACAGAGAGGTCATCAGACAATGCATCAAAGTTAGGAGGTGCTACTCTCATGTCTCCAACTCGTTCTGGGAGGCCCTGGCTTAGGACGTCCTCCCCTTTTTTGTGTGTGCGCATCTCGCACTTTTCGCTTTCTGTTCTTTTGCCGTGTTAGCGCGCTTACTTGTATAGGCTTCGGTATTTTGCGCCTATTACTTCAATAAAGTTCGGGGTTTTATATATATATATATATATATATATATATATATATATATATATATATATATATATATTTTATGTCGTAGTGGTGCTCGACTTAGAGTGCTGCTACGAGCCTGCTATAGGTTTATAAGATATAGGCTATAGGCTAAGGATACTCAATCATAGTTAGGACTTCTTGAGAAGATTCTAGGGACAACTCTTGAGAATCTCATGAAAAACTATCTCAAAATTTGATTCCAACTGTTTCTGTCTGTTCTTCCTTGTCCGTGGTTGAATTTGATTTTTGGGGTTCATTGATTTTCTACTAGGATAAACCTTTGGACTAATTGCCTCGGTTATGGAATCTAGAGTCTTCTACAGCCATATTAGCAGGCATGGCAAAGAAATAGGGTCTAATTTTGGATGTATTTTTCGGGTTGTAAGAATTTAAGGTTTTTGCAGCCAAGCATACTGCAATGCAAAAATGTTAGATACCACGATCTTAGAGGTATGTACCTTAGTTGCAGACCCTCTGGTTTATTGCAGCCTTACTTTTTAGCATGATGAGGATTCCGATAACATGATTCTGGGTAGACGGGTATGGTTATCAGATTACGGAATAGATACCCTATAGAGGGTAACCTGGTATAATGGAGTAGGTATCAGTGGAGATGTTACTTGGGTATTTTGGATAAGAGAGTGGGAGCTAAGCCGCTTGTGGCTGTGGCGCAGCATCATGCCCCGTACCAGCAGCAGGATATACCCCGCCAGGACAAGGCTTTTGCGGTGACGGTCGAGGAGACCCACACCGTAGGTGAGGGACTAGGTGGTTAGGTCTTGTTCTTTCATTTTTCTGTTTCTTTCTACCCATTGATTGTTTGATTGCTTTCTTAGTACCCTTAGCTTGCATATGTGATGATCATGCTAGATTAATAGAAAATCACAATGCAGACTACAATAACATGATACTGTAGAGACTAAAACCATGCATGTTTGTTCCTATTCCATAGAATTGCATGTTGTATAACTTTGGATAGAATTTTATAGACTTTGATTGCTGGGGGCTTGACCTAGAGAAGAGTACAACCAACTTAAATTTCGAGGACAAAATTTTTCTAAGGAGGGTAGGATTGTAACTGCCTATTTCCAAAAATGATGGTAAATTTATCATTTTTTATATTAATATATTTTTGTAAATAATTATTTATTATTATTGTATTTTGGAGATTTGTTTAGTCGGGTTAGAGTTTCGTCTAGTTTTGACTTGTGTTAGTGGTCCGGGTAGTTTAGACTCTAGTCGGGACCCAAAGATTAGATAGGCATGGTCCACAAACTCATCTCATTAGGCTAGTGCGTTTAGACTAAACTCATATGACAAGTTTAGTCATTTAAAGATTAGAAACTTGACCCTTTTGACCCCAAACCTTTGCATGAGTTAGATTAACCAAATGGGACCTATTAGGGGTATATTAGACATTTTCCATTGGCCCAAACCTAACCCTTATGGAAGCCAAGAGAGGGTTCCATCTTCTATTCATTTGCAAAGTAGCCTCCATTCCCATTTTAGTGTTCTTCCCAATCTTGAGAGCAAATTCCATTGATTAATCTCTCAAATATTCTCTTTTCTCCACCAAATTCTTTCATTTTTACAAGAAGAGGGAGCTACAAGGATTATGGAGCCAAGAGAAAGGAGGGGTATCCATTTGCTAGAAGAGTACGTGTCGGATTCGTGTCATTTGGGTTGTTCATTGGGAATCAACTCCCAATAGGTATCTCTCTCTAAACCTTCTCTATTTGATCTTTTTCTTGCATATTTGTTAGTTTTCAACCCATAGGAACCACCCCTGTCACGCCCAGAACCAGAATACTGGAGAGCGGGGGAATGACTCAGCCAGCTACGTATTACGGGTAGATGAATACCGTATAATACGATCAATGCTGTCTAACCAGACGAGGGGGTACATACTACATGAAAGTCTTACTATGGTCATTTCACATCTATTGTCTCAATCATTCAAAGCAAGAAGCAAAAATAGAGAACATGTAAGATAAAGCAGTAAGGCGTCCCAAACGCTCAGTCAAAATGTTCTTGAGATCTGGCTTTACAAAACATAGCCAGATGGTATAGTAACATATACACAATTGTTATCAGCTGCAGTCTGACTTTAGTTACAATTATGCAAAAGTAAGTGCAAGACAATCCGACTAACATGTCGGTGCCAAACGGCTAAGTATGAAGTAAATAACAAAACGAGCGGTGGAGTAAGAAAACCCACTCGAGTCCTCCTGCGATCATTCCCCTAGTATTGACCATCTTGGAGGTAGGAGTAAGCTGGATCCTCGGGGACCGACTCTAAATCTGGCCATTCAAAACCAGAGAGGTTAGACCTCTAATAGCAAGTACCACAAGGAAGCACGATATGAAGGACTAAACCAGTAAGTAAGAGGATATAATAATAAATCTCTGCTATCTACTAGGATTCACCTAACATCACGACACTTCGAACCAACCTCCCAACCAAACAAGGACAGAAGTTAGCCCGTCATGTCCTGACATTCTGATCATCTCAGTTAGGCAACAGAGTAGGTACAGTACACAAAAAAATCATCTTGAACGGCCAATCAACTACTACGGCTTGCTATTGTGAGTCCCAAGTTATCATGGAATTATGCAAATAGGGATTCCTCAGTTCTTACTATGTGCGAGCAAGGCTAGTCTATCCAATCAATCAATTGTGCCAATCATGTATTTAGACGAGTCCCAGCGGGACGCCCACCGTTAATATAGTATGTACAATAATATAAGCAGATACCGTTCCCTGCCCGTGTGACAGATTTACAGTATCTGTGGGAACCAGCCGGCCTGTCGGTCACTTAATAGTCCCAAAGAGGGCTGCCATGTAAGAACTCGGAAATCCATTCTCTCCATGCCATCATTATTTTATTTAACATAATAGTCCCTACGTTGAGTGAAGTTCCATGCCGTGGATCATGGTCATTCAAATGGGTACTTTCGTACGGGGTACGATATGCGCAACTCTACAACGATACCCGTGCGGCTAGGTTGTAGGTCTTACATAGCGTGATGGAACAATCAAGTCTAACCACGGAGTAATCATGCCTTGACCATAAAGTACACATGCTGTTTTTGTAAAATAGATAAATAAATAAATTTAAAACCTGCATGTGCCTGTATGCCAATATTCGGGATTGGCTAATCGAGTACAATAGTTCATTACATGAACGTGCCTCATTCATTTCATTCAATAAGACGACTAGCCAGTCTCTTAGTTCCAACTAGGAATGCATGATCAATTTTAATCAAGATAACCATTATTATCAATGGTATCAAGGCATGAAAGTCAATTAGTATTACATGGGGTCGAGTCTATAACTCTCAAGGTTAAGTTCCAGTCATACTGGGTATCCATGGATCAATCAGGACACAAGATGCATTCCACATAACAATCTGTATTAATAATATTAACATGTCATGATTTTATCAAGTTCATGCCAAAAGGCGTAAGGATATAATAGAAGAATTATCATGCCATCATTAAATGAATAAGTTATAGAACAAATAGAAATACCCTGGTTAGAAAGTCACGCCAACAAGTCTAAGCTAAGACCAAAAGTCACGCCAACAAGTCTAGTAGGAGTGAGCGTGCAAACAGCGTGAGCGTGAAAAGTGGTTCACGTTGGCACGCACAGCGTGAGCGTGAAGGGAAATTCACGCACTCATAAGTGAGCGTGAAGAATGATAAGAAATTCACGCACGCACAAGTGAGCGTGAAAAGTGGGACAAGAAATTCTCGCACGCACGTAAGACGTGAGCGTGACTCAAAATTCACGCTGGCACGTAAGAACGTGAGCGTGACTAAAAATCCACGCTAACATGTAAGAACATGAGCGTGACTAAAATTTACGTAGACATGTACAGACGTGAGCGTGACTAAAAATCCACGCACACACAGGTAAAGACGTGTACGTGACTAAAATCCACGCATGCACAAGTAATCATGTGCGTGACTAAAATCCACGCACGCACAAGTAAAGACGTGTGCGTGCCTAAAATCCACGCACGCACAAGTAAAGACGTGTGCGTGACTAAAAATCCATGCAAACACGTAAAGACGTGAGCGTGACTGAACCTGTTCCAAGCCAGAAGTGAAGTTCCCGCCAGAAAACACGCTAAGTTGGGAGATCAGAACCCATGAAAATCTGAGAATACAACATCTTAGATCTAGCAAAAACCAGCCAAAGAAATTAAAAATGCCAAGTACTAAACTCTCTCAGGATCATGAGAGGAAGAGAAATGAACCATAAAAATGGTTCTCCAAGCAAAAAGCAAGATTTGCACTTGCCTGCTGTTGTTGGTGGAGAGAGTGATGAGGAAGAAGAAGAAGTAGTAATGGAGAAGGATGAGAGTTACGAGGAGAGAGAATAAGATGGAAGCTTTACATAGGAAGGGTGGTGGTAGGTGGGGGTTTGGGTCGGGTTGAGCCACCATGAACCCGAAACCCTCCATGAACCCGAATCACAGGGCAAGACTAATAGCAGAGAATAACAGCAAGAAATAAAATGCAGAAATAAAATTACAGAAAATAAAATACAGATAATTAATTAACATGAAATTAAAAAAATTTAAATACAAGATAATACATGATAAATACTAAATAAATATACAGAGTTGTACATGAATAAAAATACGCATTCTGGGAACGGGGAGTGACATCTCTACCCACCTTAGAAAAAATTCCGTCCTCGAAATTTCAAATCCAAGCAGGTAGAAATATCGGAGCTAAACTAATACAAGCAATTCTAGTGAGCAAGCAATCATTATTACCATATCAAAAGCAAGTACGATATATGTAAATTCATCATTCTACGATATCAAGTAGCTCTAACCATAAGGTGACAAGCATGAAGAATCAGGACAATCAAGGTATACAGAAAGAGATATACCTTGTGAGTCAAACAGGTGTGGATACCGTGATCGGATATCATCCTCACGTTCCCACGTTGACTCTCCCAAGGAGTGATGACCCCAAGCAACATGGACAAGACTAATTGTTCGGTTCTTGAGTATCTTCTCTCTTCGGTCCAAAATGGACACAGGCTGTTCCTCGTAAGATAGGTTGGTACCAACAACCAGCTCCGAATGATCGAGGATATGGATTGGGTCCGATACATACCTACGTAATTGAGATACATGAAACACGTCATGCACCTCTCGTAACGAAGGTGGAAGGAATAAACGATAAGCAACATCGCCTATCCGATCAAGGATAACAAATGGGCCCACGTACCGCGGACTCAATTTCCCGCGAACGCCAAATCTAATGACCCCACGAGTAGGTAAGATCCGCAAGAATACGTGGTCCCCAACAGAGAACTCTAACGGCCTACGATGCTGGTCCGTCCAATGACGATGCCTGTCCTGTGCAACTCGAAGTCGCTCTCTAATTCCCTTAACCACTTCAACCGTCTGAACAATTATTTCTGGGCCTAACATCTTTCTCTCTCCGATATCATCCCATGCAAGCGATGACCTGCACTTCTTATCATATAGTGCTTCAAATGGCACCATCTGGATACTGGCTTGATAACTATTATTGTACGAAAACTCAACTAAGTGCAGGTGACTCTTCCAAGACCCTCCAAAATCTAGAGTGCAAGCTCGTAACATATCTTCTAAAGTCTGAATCGTTCTTTCTGATTGCCCATCCGTCTGCAGATGGTAGGCCGTGCTAAATCTTAACTTGGTACCCAGACTATGATGTAAGCTCTTCCAGAAATGTGATGTAAAGCGGGTATCTCGATCCGACACAATACTGACAGGGACTCCATGCTGCCTGACTATCTGTTGCATATACAACTCTGCCAACTTTTCTGTAGATTGCCCTACTCTGAAAGGAAAAAAGTGTGCTACCTTCGTAAGTCGGTCCACTATTATCCAAATAATGTCCTTACCACTTGGTGATCTCGGTAAACCGGTCACAAAGCCCATTGTAATATGCTCCCATTTCCATTCCGGAATAGGAAGCGGTTGTAATAACCCAGCTGGCCTCTGCTGTTCTGCCTTCACTTGCTGACATACCAAGCAACGGGAAAAAAATGTAGCCATCTCTCTCTTCATCCCGTTCTACCAGAAATGCTGCTTGATATCTTGGTACATCTTGGTCCCACCAGGGTGAATAGAATATTGAGAACTGTGAGCTTCTGCCATAACCTCCTGTCTGATATCTCCACTAGGCACACATAGACGTGATCCAAACCTAAGTGTACCATCTTCATGAATTCTCATCTCCTTCCTGAGTCCTGACTCACATTCTGCCCTAAGCTTCTGAAACCTTGGGTCTTGTGCCTGAGCTGTCTTGATTCTGCCTACCAAGTCGGATTGAACTTGCAGACTTGTTAGAACTCCTACGTCACTAGGAAGTATAACTTCGATGCCCATCTCCTGAAGGTCTTCTAAGATATGCCTCTGTGTTGTCAACATAAATGCGCCGCCTCTCCTGCTAAGAGCATCTGCTACTACATTAGCCTTGCCTAGATGATACTGAAGCTCCACGTCAAAATCCTTAATCAACTCCAACCATCTTCTCTACCTCATGTTTAGTTCCTTCTGAGTAAAGATGTACTTCAGACTTTTATGGTCTGTGTACATCTCCACTCGGTCACCATATAAGTAATGCCTCCATAGCTTCAGAGCAAACACTACCGCTGCTAACTCCAAATCATGAGTTGGGTAATTCTTCTCGTGGTCCCGAAGCTGCCTAGATGCATACGCTATCACCTTTCCATGCTGCATAAGGACACATCCAAGTCCTTTACCTGACGCATCACAATATACTGTAAAACCTCCGGGTCCAACTGGCAATGTAAGAATAGGTGCTGATATCAACTTCTGCTTCAAAGTCTCAAATGATGCCTGACATTCTGTCGACCAAACGAATGGTACATCCTTCCGGGTCAAGCGGGTCATGGGTGCTGAGAGCCTTGCAAAGTCTGACACAAACCTTCTGTAATATCCTGCCAATCCCAAGAAACTCCGCACATCTGCTACGTTCTTGGGTACTGGCCAACTTTCTACTGCTACTATCTTCTTGGGATCTACTGCTACTCCAGCTCCTGATATGATGTAACCCAAAAATGAAATGTGATCCGTCCAGAACTCACACTTGCTGAGCTTGGCATACAACTGGTTCTCTCTCAGAACCTGCAACACTTTCCTGAGGTGGTCTTCATGCTCCTCTTCACTAGCAGAGTATACGAGAATGTCGTCAAGAAACACCACGACAAACTGGTCTAAGTATGGCATAAAGATGCGATTCATCAAATCCATGAATATTGTTGGAGCATTGGTCAAACCAAACGGCATTACTAAGAATTCATAATGCCCATACTTCGACCTGAATGCTGTCTTGGGAATATCTTCCTTCCGAACCCTCATCTGATGATACCCTGAACGAAGATCTATCTTGGAGAAAACTCTAGCTTTGCTCAACTGATCAAATAAGTCGTCGATCCTGGGTAATGGGTACTTGTTCTTCACTGTTGCCGCGTTAAGCTTCCTGTAGTCAATACACAATCTAGATGACCCATCCTTCTTTCCTACAAGTACCACTGGTGCTGCCCATGGTGATACGCTAGCTTGGATGAACTTCTTCTCCTTCAGTTCCTCTATATGCTGATATACCTTGGCTTGCTCTGAATCCGCCATTCTGTAAACTCGATCTGATATCGGTTTAGTTCCTGGTGCCAATTCTATACTGAACTCAATATCTCTAACCGGTGGTAGACTTGGACGTTCTTCAGGAAATACGTCTAGAAACTCTTCAACTACCTTCGGAATCTGAACTTCTTCCATTGCCGCTATTACTCCCTGCTCTTGCTGACTTGCCTTTGATCTGACTAAGGTGAACCGCTTCATGCCTGGAATATCAAAAGATACACTCCCTCTACGACAATCTATTGTCGCATAACTGTCTTTCAGCTAGTCCATGCCTAAGATAACGTCGAAATTTCCAACAGAAAATTCTATCAACCGGGCGGTTAAGGAATGCCCGCAAACTACAACACTACATGCTAGAATAACTCTACTAACTCCTACGAGCCCATTACCAGTGAGTATATTCAACCTCCCCGGCAATGCCTCGAACTCTATTCCTAGTCGTGTCACAAATTGTGCAGATATAAATGAATGGGATGCTCCCGAATCAAACAATGCTACTGCGGGATATGAGGCGACGAGAATGTTACCTGCCATAACATCTTCCGATGCCAATGCCTCTTCCAAGGACAAAGTGAATGCTTACCCTCGACCTCCTTGCTGGTTTCCATGCTGCGGCCTAGCCTGGTGCTGTTGCTGGCCCCTTCCTTGATGATGTTGGGGTGGTCTATGCTGGTGTTGCTGCATCGGCGGTCCCTGCTGCCGAAATATCTGAGCCTGCGTCATTAACGGACGTTGTGCCAACGGCCTTACTGCCACTGCTGGTCCTCGATACTGGCCTGCCCCTGGTGCTGGCAGAGCAGGAAACTGCTGCCCTGATCCTCCTGACCTCGAATTCATGGGACGTGTGGTAACCCGATGGTCTAGATTTCCATATATCAGACACAGTCCATTCAATGTCCGACACACATCTCTAGTATGCCCTATCTTCCCACAATAAGTGCAGCCTGCCGGGGGTTGCTGGTTCTTCCTCTGTTGTTGTTGCTGCTGCCTGGGTGGTGGTGCTGGTCCTCGTATCGCTACATCGTGGATACGAATGCCAGTGGATGGTACTGTTGTTCGGGGCGCTGCTCCCCCTCCTTCTTCAATCTGACTGTGGGATCTCTTCTGACCCCCAGTCTTTGTCGCAAGCCTCTGAATGGTGATCTCATGCCTCCGAGTCGTCGTTAATATCTCATCAAAAGTTTGGTAATTTTCCCCTCTATCAACTGCAAGAGTTCAAGATGAAACCCTTGCTGAAACCTCATGGCCCTCTGGCTCTCTGTTGCTACCATCTCTGGGGCGAATCTACTTAATCTGCAGAACTCTGCTGTATAAGCATCTACAGTCTTGCCAGCCTGTCTGAGGCTGATAAACTTCTGTTGTAGCTCAAACTGTGCCACAACCCCATAGTACTTGGTCTTGAATCTTGCTGTGAAATCGTCCCAAGCCACCGGACGTCTGATGCCTACTTCCTCTGATTCCCACCAATCACGTACGAGATCCTGAAGTAACAACTTCACTAGATCCACACGTTCTTCTGCCGGTACCTTAGCTGCTGTCAGAATAGCCTCCATGTCCTTAAGCCATGCATCTGCTGAAATGGCATCCTTCGTGACCTCAAAACGGCGAGGGTTGTACTTGCAAAACCTGGCTGATGCTCCTGAATCAGTCCTCGCTCCTCTTTCCAAAGCCGTCTACAATCCTTGGTTGAGCAACACATTTTGCTCTTGTAGCTGAGTGTGCATGCGTTGCTGGGCCAACATCTGATGTTGCTGAGTAGCCATCATTCCTCTCATGATCTCCAGAAGGGCTGGTGTGTCCACTTGGGTAGGTGGAACTGTTGGTGGTGGTGGAACATCTGGATACTGCGATCCAGCTGCTGGTTCTACTATCACTTCTTCCTGGGTAGCCTTCTGAGGTGAGACTGGCCCTTGCTGCTGACCAACAGGGTCAGGTTGTCTATGCTGCTCTTGCTATTGTTGTCCAGCTCTGACCGATGCGGATGAAGTGCCCCTAAGAAAAGGGACAAGAAAACAATCAAACAACCGGACATGAAGGATAAACGAAGTCAAAGGATACCGGAATGTCAAGCAAGGGTTGAGAATAACGAATCATGAGATCAAGGGGGAACACGTGTGATTGAGACATCCTATAAATCAAACACCCCACAAGTCTGAAATCAGACCTGCATGGGCCACCACTAAAACCTTGTCACGCCCCAGAACTAGAATACTGGAGAGCGGGGGAATGACTCAGCCTGCTATGTATTGCGGGTAGATGAATATCGTATAATACGATCAATGCTGTCTAACCAGACGAGGGGGTGCATACTACATGAAAGTCTTACTATGGTCATTTCACATCTATTGGCTCAATCATTCAAAGCAAGAAGCAAAAATAGAGAACATGTAAGATAAAGCAGTAAGGCGTCCCAAATGCTCAGTCAAAATATTCTTGAGATCTGGCTTTAGAAAACATAGCCAGATGGTACAGTAACATATACACAATTATTATCAGCTGCAGTCTGACTTTAGTTACAATTATACAAAAGTAAGTGCAAGACAATCCGACTAACATGTCGGTGCCAAACGGCTAAGTATGAAGTAAATAAAAAAACGAGCGGTGGAGTAAGGAAACCCACTCGAGTCCTCCTACGATCATTCCCCTAGTATTGACCATCTTGGAGGTAGGAGTAAGCTGGATCCTCGGGGACCGACTCTAAATCTGGCCATGAAAACCAGAGAGGTTAGACCTCTAATAGCAAGTACCACAAGGAAGCACGATATGAAGGACTAAACCAGTAAGTAAGAGGATATAATAATAAATCTCTGCTATCTACTAGGATTCACCTAACATCACGACACTTCGAACCAACCTCCCAACCAAACAAGGACAAAAGTTAGCCTATCTTGTCCTGACATTCTGATCATCTCAGTTAGGCAACAGAGTAGGTACAATACACAAACAAATCATGTTGAACGGCCAATCAACTACTACGGCTTGCTATTGTGAGTCCCAAGTTATCCTGGAATTATGCAAATAGGGATTCCTCAGTTCTTACTATGTGCGAGCAAGGCTAGTCTATCCAATCAATCAATTGCGCCAATCATGTATTTAGACGAGTCCCAGCGGGACGCCCGCCGTTAATATAGCATGTACAATAATATAAGCAGATACCGTTCCCTGCCCGTGTGACAGATTTACAGTATCTGTGGGAACCAGCCGGCCTGTCGGGCACTTAATAGTCCCAAAGAGGGCTGCCATGTAAGAGCTCGGGAATCCATTCTCTCCATGCCATCATTATTTTATTTAACTTAATAGTCCCTACGTTGAGTGAAGTTCCATGCCGTGGATCATGGTCATTCAAATGGGTACTTTCGTACGGGGTACGATATGCGCAACTCTACAACGATACCCGTGCGGCTAGGTTGTAGGTCTTACATAGCGTGATGCAACAATCAAGTCTAACCACGGAGTAATCATGCCTTGACCATAAAGTACACATGTTATTTTTGTAAAATAGATAAATAAATAAATTTGAAACCTGCATGTGCCTGTATGCCAATATTCGGGATTGGCTAATCGAGTACAATAGTTTATTACATGAACGTGCCTCATTCATTTCATTCAATAAGACGACTAGCCAGTCTCTTAGTTCCATCTAGGAACGCATGATCAATTTTAATCAAGATAACCATTATTATCAATGGTATCAAGGCATGAAAGTCAATTAGTATTACATGGGGTCGAGTCTATAACTCTCAAGGTTAAGTTCCAGTCATACTGGGTATCCATGGATCAATCAGGACACAAGACGCATTCCACATAACAATCTGTATTAATAATATTAACATGTCATAATTTTATCAAGTTCATGCCAAAAGGCGTAAGGATATAATAGAAGAATTATCATGCCATCATTAAATGAATAAGTTATAGAACAAATAGAAATACCCTAGTTAGAAAGTCACGCCAACAAGTCTAAGCTAAGACCAAAAGTCACGCCAACAAGTCTAGTAGGAGTGAGCGTGCAAACAGCGTGAGCGTGAAAAGTGGTTCACGTTGGCACGCACAGCATGAGCGTGAAAGGAAATTCACGCACTCATAAGTGAGCGTGAAGAATGATAAGAAATCCACGCACGCACAAGTGAGCGTGAAAAGTGGGACAAGAAATTCACGCACGCACGTAAGACGTGAGCGTGACTCAAAATTCACGCTGGCACGTAAGAACGTGAGCGTGACTAAAAATCCACGCTAACATGTAAGAACATGAGCGTGACTAAAATTTACGCAGACATGTACAGACGTAAGCGTGACTAAAAATCTACGCACACACAGGTAAAGACGTGTGTGTGACTAAAATCCACGCACGTACAAGTAAAGACGTGTACGTGACTAAAATCCACGCACGCACAAGTAAAGACGTGTGCGTGACTAAAATCCACGTACGCACAAGTAAAGACGTGTACGTGACTAAAATCCACGCACGCACAAGTAAAGACGTGTGCGTGACTAAAATCCATGCACGCACAAGTAAAGACGTGTGCGTGACTAAAAATCCACGCAAACACGTAAAGATGTGAGCGTGACTGAACCTGTTCCAAGCCAGAAGTGAAGTTCCCAGCCAGAAAACACGCTAAGTTGGGAGTTCAGAACCCATGAAAAACCGAGAATACAACATCTTAGATCTAGCAAAAACCAGCCAAAGAAATCAAAAATACCAAGTACTAAACTCTCTCAGGATCATGAGAGGAAGAGAAATGAACCATAAAAATGGTTCTCCAAACAAGAAGCAAGATTTGCACTTGTCTGTTGTTGTTGGTGGAGAGAGTGATGAGGAAGAAGAAGAAGTAGTAATGGAGAAGGATGAGAGTTATGAGGAGAGAGAATGAGATGGAAGCTTTAAATAGGAAGGGTGGTGGTAGGTGGGGGTTTGGGTCGGGTTGAGCCACCATGAACCCGAAACCCTCCATGAACCCGAATCACAGGACAAGATTAATAGCAGAGAATAACAGCAAGAAATAAAATGCAGAAATAAAATTGCCAAAAATAAAATGCAGATAATTAATTAACATGAAATTAAAGAAATTTAAATACAGGATAATACATGATAAATACTAAATAAATATACACGAGTTGTACATGAATAAAAATACGCATTCTGGAAACGGGGAGTGACAACCCCCATGCGTGAACCACCATTAGGAATGTTTTAGAGGCTCTTTTGAGTCCTCTTTAGGAGTTTGGGATAGGTTTGGTGTCCCCCATAGAGAGATTCCAAAGCGGCACACCATGTGTTTGTGTTTTTTCTCCATAGGCTTATTTGTATTCTAATTTCAGATTTTTACGTGTTAGTGTAACACCCAGTTTTCCAGTTGAGGATATTTTTAAAATTTTATAATTATAATTATTATTTATTGATATTTATTTCATATTATGATTTTTGGTGATTTTTGATTATTTTTAAACTATTTAAAAACTGGTTTAAGCCATGACTTGCGATTTTGGTGTGCTGTTAGTAAAACCATAGAGACTGCATGACCTAGAGCCTAACCATATCATTAGGATGATTTAATTATCATTTTTAGTCTAGGGGTATTTTGGTCATTTTGACTTACTTGAATTATTTGGTGATTTATTTAATTGGTGAATTCTAGGTTGACTTGACTTGTGAGACCTAGTGAACTAGCCTAGAAGCTAACCCTAGCCATGGTGACCCTAGTCTAACTTAGGTTAACCTAATTTTAGTCATTAGAAACTAATTGTAGAATGAGGGGATTAGGTTTAGTGAATTTAAGTCATGGTTTATGGTTTCATGAAATAACTTATGGCTTAATGATTTATTTGATCATGACTTGGCCCATGGCCCATAACTAGAAGCCCTAATCCTAACCAAACCCTAAACGACCAGCCATAGGGATCCCCACCCTATATAAACACTTATTCTCTAGGGCTTGCCTCCTTCTTTCATTCATTTCAACATTGGAAAAAGAAAGATATTGTCCCTCTTCCAAAAATTCCCATAAATCAATTTTAATTCCTTTTTAGTCCTAGTTTCTTGCATTATAACCTAATTTCCTCCTATTTTTTGAATGTGGAATTTAATCCCAGCTTTGGGTCAATTTGGAGCTTTGGGCATCAAGAGGAAGAATCCCCCATTTGAAGCTTTTCTAAGCTTTTTGCATATATAGCTAAAACCCTCTAAATTGATTTATATTTTAGTTTTCTTTGCATGTAGGGCTAGATCTAGGAGTCCCCTAGGTGTCCCCAAAATTTGGGTGGATTTCGTGTCCGTTTGGTGTCCGTATCGGACACGTGTCGTAGTGTAGTGTAGGTGTTTGTTGAAATGCCTCTAAGGAATTTATATTCGATTTTTGTAAAACCAATTACATGAATTTGTAGATCTAGATGTTTATATTAACTTTTGTGAAGACTAATTTAATTTTTGTGTCGATTTTGTGTCGAAATGGGGTGCGGACACGCTGCACGACACGCGTGTGCGCTGTCCTGCTACCCGTGTCCTGTTTCTCACTGGACACAGCGTTTCGACATGCGAAACTTGACATGAAGGTGAGGGACATGTCTGTCGACATGTTCCCAAAGTTTCGTAATGTTTCGTGTCGTATCGAGTGAGCATTCGTGTCTGCACTGATTTCGTACTACACTGGAACACTGTTAAAATACGTTCTGACACTCACTGTTTGACACGACACGACACGACGTAGGTACAAAACAGTCACCTAGAATCCTAGCCCTAGTCCCCCTCTACCCATAGACACGATCACGACGTGTCACGTATCGTGTGTCACGCGCACGAGTCTGTGAAACGCGTGCATGAGGCACTGCTCTGTGCCGTGCTCTCCCCTGATGCTCGGGCCCCCTGTAGGACACGACACGATACTAAAATGGATGAAACTTGGTGGACACTTGGGTCTAATGTCTGATACGACACACACAAAGTTTGGGTCGAGTTGGTTTTATATTCACAAAGTTATCCACCTCGCACCGACTTTGTACAGACACGCACACACACAGAAAAACCCCACTGATATGCGACTCAAACTCGGACATGACACGTCCCCGACTCGATACAGGCACCCTAGGACCTAGCCCTATGACCCCTCTATCACTGTACACGTGCACATGGTGTCTCGTGCACTGTGTCGAGTCCATTTTGACTCAACATGCATGCACGAGGCTGTGCCTATGCCTAGTTCAGTCACACACTGACACTTAGTTAGGACACTGTTTGGACACTTCGTGTCCACTTATTTGGACACGAAATGACACCCATAGACACGTGTATTTGTGGGGAACACATTATGTGTTTGTTTGTGGGTTTTTTATTAGGTTTTGGTTTCAAATTGGGGTAAATTTATGTAACAATTCATTCCAGTTTTAGTGTAATGAGACTGACAGTTGAATTCGAACCTATTTTTCCCTGCTATTGATTGTTAATCTACTGTTAGACTATGACTGAGATTCGTGTGTGTTGTGTTGAGTTGTTTCATAGATTTAAAAGGTTTACTGATGCGAAGTATTGAAATCTGGAATGGGTATTACTGAATTTCAGTGAAATAAAAATCCCTTCCTACATGATTCAGTTACCTAGGACTGATATGTATAGGTAATTGGTTAAGTCCTATGGTTTAGTCATATGCTAGTAAGTGGTTTAGAGGGTTTCCTGTGTGTAATTAAGAGTGTGGGTATCAGGTTCTGATTTGGGGGTTTGAGTGTGTAGCAGGTATTAGAGGATATGGGAGGTATCCTACCTGATACATGGGGTTGTCTACTGTGGTTAGGAAAGAGCAGTGAACAGGGACTCAGCAGGGCATGTATCAGGGTTAGTATAGGATCAATGTATCAAATCTGGGGCAATAGACCTACAACCAAGAGTTCGTATAGAGGGTGATGTTGGCCTTAACTAGAATGAGGTTCAGCCCAGGTTCTGTGGGGAAAGATTGGCCAGGCAGCCTTGGCTTTGCCTTGACATGGCCTTAGCTTGGCTTGTACAGGCATAGGCTTTGAGAGTAGTTCATGTATATTCAGGATTAGATATCAGGATTATGTATATATGTAGATGTGAGTATCAGACCTTTTCTCACTTGTTCAGTTCTGTTTTAGTGTATGGTTTATGAGAGAATGAGACTGACAGTTAGTGTAAACCTGAATTTGTGTTTAACTGAAACCTGAGATTTAGTCCACACTAAAATCTGAGAATCCATGCATTGCTACATATACACATGCACAAATTAAGCCTGTCACACATTAGACACACAGATGACTGAACACTGTCACTCAAGCACTCACTCATTCACTGATTCTTTTCTGAGATTGTACACTGGGTTTCCATACCTAGTTAGCTAACTAGTTGAACTACCCTATTAGAGAACTGAGATTTTACTGTTTGCAGTCCACACTTCCTGTTAGGACAACCCTCTATCTATGTGTCAGTCCCTCCTATAGTTCACACACATTCACTATTCACTGGAATTCCCTAATTTCCACACTGTTAACTGTCCTTATATGGAAACCTGTGAACTGAAACTAAGTTTATTGATACTTCATAAATGAGATGAAGGATATGATATGAACTAAAATTGAGAATGGGATTTGGGTTTGGTTTTGTAAAAACTGGTTTCTAAATTGAGTTTGACACCCTCATGTATAGCTCATATCTCCCTAATGTTTAGTCCAGTTGTTGATTTGTTATATTTCAGTCTATACATATCATAGTTGTTCAATTAGCCCACACACAAACTGAACCCACATTGACACTGACCTATACACCAGCCTATACCCCCATACACATACACATGTACCTTCCCCCTTTGTTCCATGTTTCCTATATATATATATATATATATATATATATATATATATATATATATATAAATATATATATATATATAAAAAAAAATATATATATATATATATATATATATATATATATATATATATATATATATATATATATATGTGTGTGTGTGTGTGTGTATGCAAGCATGAGGTTATGAAATAAATGCAATATGGTATATATATATTATATATAGATGTGATATATAGTTAAGCTTGATTTCTATATGATACATCATGTGTTACATAAGAGGGATATATGCCTAGGACTATAGGTTGATAGTATATATATAGTGATATGTACATAAGCATATTAGCCTATGAGTTATTATGAGCTAGCCCTATAAGTTTGACCTAGATGTTGACCCAACAGCCTAAGTGACTTGTTGAATATAGTTTGACTAAACCCTAGATAGTTGACTTAGGCTCTTAGTTGACTTGGGTTGACCCAAAGTTGAACAAGTTTGACTTGGACCTAGTTTGACCTAGACAGTTGACCAAGTTTGACTTAGAGTTGATTTTGACCTAGAATTGACTTAGAATCATGTAGATTGCATCGTAGACTTTATTTTCCTTATTTTAAATACATTATAACCTGTACTGCTCTATTTAGGACATTGTGACTCCGGTGCAGACATCTGATATTACATTACTCTTTTCAGAGTATCAGGCGAGTACATTCTCTGATAGTTCTCTCATTTATTTGTCAATTACTGTACTTCAGTTCTAGTTAGCTGTATATGATTCTCTGTTACAAACACGTATTTTTATTTCTGAATCTATGTATACGACACACATACTTACTCGTCTTACCTCTATTATTCGAATCATTATACGAATCACTATTCGAACCACCTATTCGTATCCTCATGTGCTAGTTGGACTTGTATTCGATTGATGTATCGGATTTTGGATTCATTTGTATTAGATGGGCGGGGAAATACTTGATTAGACATGTGAGCATTTTCACTATTCGAACCACCCCCTGTGAATAATATTCGAACGATAGCCATTCCACATCCGGCCAGATGTATGATGTGCCGTATTTAGCCTTAGCCGTTTACATATCTAACTAAGTATTTTAAAACACACTTGGAGAATTTATTCGAATCATTATTAGAACATCATGTGAATCACTATTCGTATCACCTTATTCGATTCACTATATTAGAACAATGATTAGAATTACATTCGACTCATCTTATATTAGACTCACATTGGGATTACACTCGACTTATATTGTACCATCTGAACTCATTATGTTACTCTAGTTCAGCTAGATCTTATTTTAACAGTCTTCTTTGCTATGTTTTTCTTATTGTTTAGTTACCTTACTTTCCTTGTACCTTAACTGCTCTCTACATTATTACTCGTACAAATTGCCATATTCATCAATACAACTGTCTATAATTGCTTTATAGTTCTCTGTCATTTACTTGGGTTTTCTAGATGAGATTGTGCTCGTTCCTGTCCTGACTGGGCCTGTTGAAAATATTACAGATGCTTGTCCTGAGGACATTTGCCCTACTTGCCTTGGAGCAGGAGATGGCTTAGCTACCTATGGCCCCGACACTCAGGAGTGATCGGGAGACTAGCTAGTAGACTTGGTTTAGTTTTTCATGTTTTAGAATTTTGAATTGTAATAACTTGAGATTCGAGTTCGTATTTGAGTTTGTTTGAGATATTATTATTTAGTAGTTATAAATGTTGTTATTTAGTTTTTAGTTATAAACTTCTGTGATATCTTATCGTGCTTAGACTGTGATTGAGATTTCATTATATCCATACTTGTCCTCCGTTCGGAGTTGAGATATTGACAAGTACATTATATAATTGCGTGAGTTGTTGATTAGATAGTAACCTAGGACAACGTTCTACCGCCGACACTGCGACGTAGGCTGGACGTACCCACTTCTCGTGTCCTTACTCTAGGGTACGGGTCGTGATAGTTAGAGAGTAGATTAACCATGGTTAGGATGTTTAGGTTTGTTCTCATTTGGATACCAATGTTTGAATCTATGTATTATGGCCTACGAGCCCAATTTTTATGTAAAAATATCAAATATTGCTATATTTATGGATGTAGACTGATTTGGAGTTTTTTGTGTATATATATTGATATGTGTCTTGTGTGTATGTGATAGAGTGTGGGTGTGCTAGTATTAAGTTAGTGAGTTAGATAATCTAGTTAGTATCCTAGATAATATAGTTAGTATGTGTTTCTTTTGTCCAAAACAAACCAAATTCGTCATAATTTTCATCCACGTTTTTAGCATCCAGAGCAACTTAGAAATGCCATAACTCCTAGCTCAAGACTTCGATTAATCTCCTATTTTTTTTAAAAAGAATCGTATCGAAGTTAGCTTTCCAAATATATATATTAATAGGTCAAATTATATCTAGAACTTTCTGCAAAACTGTTTGAGTGTCAGCTGTCCGAAAGATGAACGCGTTTCGATGTTTTCACGATTTCGGGAGCTTCCGGACACGAAATGCGATCTGTTTGAAGTTTCAGAAAGATAATATGAAGGGTTACGACATATTTTAATCCTAGAATTTAGTGAATATATTTAATAGGTGCAGTATTAATTTTAAGTAGAAAACTGACTATACGAAATGGACGTTTTGTGTATCCTATGAACCCAAGTAGTATGGATATCATGTGAATGTATGTATCATAGGCTGTCAAGAATATGTATGATATAGTACATATATATATATTATTGTTAGGTAATATATGTTAGTATAATGCGTGTATTTGAATAAGATAAGAATGTGTATGGTTAGTAGAAAGAAGTAAGATTGATAGAGGATATGTGCTAATGTGTGTTTGGTGTTGTATAGAAGGTAGTGTAATATGTATGTTATGAATGTGAGAGAGTTGGGAGGATCATGCCATCCTATTTGACTTGAGGCTAGTGTGGTTTGTTGAGTGATTTGTGTTTTGGTTGAGTCGTAGTGAGTTTGTATATAGATGTGTGTGGGTGTGTTAGAAGAGAGGGGACGGATTTGGTATATGTGTTTGTGTGTGTGTTAGTAATTGGAGTGGAGAGGGATTTAGATGTTGTATATATGGATATGTTAGTGGTTATGTTAGAGTCTATGTAGAGGTTACAAGTATCTTAGAAGTTAGATAGTGATACCTTGTATTAGTTAGATAGTTAGTTGTGTTAGTCGACATTATTGTTAGTTAGAGATGACATATGTTAGTTGGTTAGAGTTAGAGATGGATATATGTATATATATACATATATGTTTTGGTTAGATATTAGTTAGTGGATGTTAGTTGTGTTGGGTTTCTAAGTTAGAATAGATGGTTAGAAGTTATATGTTAGAGTTGGTTAGTATCTTGTATTAGAGATATAAGTTAGGATATAGAGTGATATCTTGAGATACCATAGTGGTATCTTAGGATATTTTGGGTATTTGCCTATTATCTTAAGGTAATGTATTTACCTACAAGGTAAATGGGACTTACCTATAAGGTAGAGGGGGTTTACTTTATACTAAGGTATTGTCTATCTAATATTTTAGGGTGGATGGTTAGAGGCTAGATATTAAAAGTATTAGTATTAGAGGTTAAGGTATTAGTTTCCAACCAAGGTAATGGTTTACCTTACCTTAAGGTAATAGGTTTACCTTATTACAAGGTATGGTATTGGGTTTACCTAGGTAACTAAGGTTAGATATCTAAGTTATTTGTTAGTTAGTAGCTTAGGATAGATATTAGATATCTAAGATTGATATCTTGGTAGTTAAGGTATTTATACCTAGACTAAGGTATTGGGTTTTCAACTAAGGTATTGGTATTAGGATATCAATAGGACTAAGGTATATGGTATCTTGGGGTAAGATATAGGTTGGTATCTTACTAGTATCTAGTATCTATGTTAGTGTCTTAGGATGTAGATGAGTGGATATCCTAAGATACAAATCAGTATCTTAGAGGGTAAATTAGTAGGCTAAGGTAATGTCTAAGGTATTGACAAGGTAATGGAGATTACCTATAGTCTAAGGGTAAGGTATTGGTAGGATATTGAGATAGACGGTTAGATACTAGTCTAAAGTATTAGTAGGATCTATTAGCCTAGGTTAGTGAGTTATCTACTAACCTAAGGTAATATATTACTAAGGTAAAGGTATTACCTTGTATCTAAGGTATTGGGTTATCTAGGTAGGTAATGGTTAGACTTGGGTTATCTTGGTAGGTAATGGTTAGACTTGGGTTATCTTGGTAGGTAATAGTTAGAAGTGGATTATCTTGGTAGATAATAGTTAGAAGTGGGTTATCTTGGTAGTTAATGGTTAAAAGTGGGTTATCTTGGTAGGTAATGGTTAAAAGTGAGTTATCTTGGTAGGTAAAGGTTAAGAATAGGATACTTGACTTAGATTTTACCCTGTTTGACTAAGGTTGACTGTTTTGACTCAAAGTCAACTGCAAGTCAACATTGGACCTAGATTGAACTAGGAGTTGACCAGTTGACCAAAAGTCAACTATGAGTCAACCATTAGCCAGTTTGACCTAGATTGGATTAGAAGTTGACCAGAGATGACAAGTTGACCAAAAGTCAACTCTAGGTCAACCCTTGACCTAGTATGATCTAGATTGACTTGGTTTGACCTTGTTTGACCTAGTTTGACTTTGTTAGACCTAGTATGACTTAGATTTACTTAGATTGACTTAACATGACCTAGTTTGATCTAGTTTGATTTAGTTTGACTTAGTTGACTTGGTGTGACTTAGTTTGACTGAGTTTGACCTAGATTTGCACAACATATACCAAAAATTATGTCATATACTGTTAAACCCTAATTAACTCATGATATCTCATCTTTAGGTTTGTGAAATCACTCTAAGGATTTATTCTCACTAACAGCTCAGGACCGCATGCGAGTCCATCCAATGATAGTTTTTATTGTCTTGATATCTGCTATATTCGATTCCGTTGTAGTATCTTACTTGATTTTCGACACGATAGTTCACATACTAGTATATGTCAGATCCTGTCATGAGATATTATTCCTGGACTTTCCTGGTATAATGGTACATTATTCGATCTTATTTTTCTTGTACTTGTATAGACACCGATTTGGGAGTGGACTGGCCCCCTGCTTTTGAATCTCGTGTCATGACGTGATATGTCTGGATCTATTATGCTACTCGGGGATGGACAGTTATTAGAGGTTATGTGATCATACCCCACTGGTTACTACTTGCATCATAGCTTTACCCTCGCCTTACGTAGGGTAAAGCCTGACTTGATATTACTTGCACCATAGCTTTCCATTTTAGCCGGCCTGATCTCCAGGTTTACCTATGCTTGTTCTTGCACCATAGCCGGTCAAATGGAAGAGCCTAATCTTGACCCAAGCCGGTCACATAATGTTCTAATATCTCATGGCACCATTTTATATTTATATTTATATATCTTATATCCCTGTAAAACTCCTAAATTTCGACGACAATTTTTTTATAAATATGGTATTGATTTTTGTACTTCGTATTTGTACGTCGCATACGAGTTTGTGTTTCGTAAATTTTTCGTCAAGTACGAATAAGTACGAAGTACATATTTTTATAAATGTTTTAATTATATAGATGTAAAAAATATTTCAAAATAATAGACGATAAATATTTTATATTGTTTGAAGTTGTAAATGCGTCGCGCCGAGGATTGCCAAACTTTATTTTTATTTAAAAAAGGCCGTTTTATTTTATGGTACAAGTATAACAAATAATTTAGAAAAACTGTGCTTTATATAAGTATTATTTTTGCATGCGAGTGTATATAGTATTTTCGAAATTAATTATTATCATTAATATATTATTTCAAAAAAGTATATTAAATATAGGTTGATTTAATATGTAATTAATTATGGTGATTTAAGTTGAAAAAAAATATTAAGTTATTTAAATACAGTTTAAATTAGAGGTAGAATCAATCTACATTGGATTATATTTGATTGAGTTACTTTTAAATCAATTTGAATTAAATAGTGGAAAATCTAAGGGGAAATAAACTCTTCTTAGTCCTTATTTAGATAAGACTTTTGTAAACCACCTGATTTTTCAAAATAAATATTTGTAAAATTTTTGGATTTTTAAATAACTATTTATTGACTTATTATATAATTTGTATTATTTTACATATATTTAGTATAGTGCTCATTGGTGAATTTAGTATAAAAATATATAAAGCTATTTTTCTAGTACATTAAAGATCTAAACTATGTTATACAAAAAATTTTCCTCAAAATTTTAGGATTTATTTCATAACTTTTATTACTTTTTACATGTTACTTATATTGTACACTATTTACATAATATAGAATAAATATCAATTTAGTATTAAATATTTCAGCTTGTATAAATGAGATTAGATGAAGATTGTTTAAATAAATATTAACTCTATTTATTATCTATAGTAATTTTAAATAATGTTATAGATATTTTAGATAAATATGAACTATATTTTATGTTAATCATAATCCTAAGTCTAATAGGAAAGAATCCCTATCTATATCCTATCCTAACAAAGTAAACTCCAATTTATTTAAATCAAATCCTATCTAATTTAGGAGACAAATTTGAAATAAATACCTATATAAATTCAATACATCCCCCTTCTATCAGCCATAATTCAAAATTATTTTTAGTCCAATAGAAACTCTAAAATTCGTCATCAGAATTCAGCCTCGCTTTTTAGTAGCAAGAGCAACTTGGAACGACGATATCTTCGAGCTCCGAACTCTGTTTTGCCTTCAGTCTTTTATAAAAGAAGCGTATCGAGGTAAGATTTCCAGAAATATATTTTAATAGAAAAAATTTGTTCTGTATATTTCTACAAAACTGTTTGAGTATCTAGTGTCCCAAAAATAAATGTGTTTCAGTATTTTTGCGATTTCGGGAGATTCCGGAAATGAAAATGCGATCCGTTTAGTTTTTCGGAAAGCTAATACGAAAATCTATGCCATATCCTAGTTTTTGAATTTATTAAATAAATTTAATCGGTACAGTATTAATTATAATTAGATAATAGACTATTTTTAGCATCCGGAGATGTTTGTTTGGACCTTAGTTCCTCAGCAGCCGTTGTTCCACCTACTTTCCTGTCTGATCTTCGCCACCACAGTGCTCAGGACCCAAGCAAGTATACCTTGCTATAATTAACTATCATATTATTTATTTTTCACATTTATTTACTTTGTTTCATATTTGTTAGTTTATAAACTGCGCGTCCAAGCCTTACTTGGGTGCAAGCGACTCTATTAGTCGTTACTTTATTTTATGCATGTTGACTTAGTTTTAGTGGACTAACTTCTTGTTGTGGGATATTCTCATATCTCCTTGGCCATGACACACACACTACACGGTTTGGGACATTTGCTAGGGGCACGACTTATTGACTGGCCATCTCTATTATCGTGTGACGGATAGATCGTAACTGCTATGACTAGGGTTTTAGAGACTCGAGCAGTTACAAAACTGGGCGGGTCACGAACATGACTTGGTCAGTGTGAGAAATATTAGAGAAGGACAGTCGCTAGTACGTATGGGAATCGGAACGGGTAAACCATAGTCTCCGGATGGAACTGTGGCGATTTATATTTGTAGATGCCCTCTGACGTCTTGGACGTTACGGACGGATATAGATGACTGGATGTCAGTTACGTACATATAGCCTAAATCCTACCCATGCGCATGAAAGTTGTCCTCTAAATTGCACAATAGATTGTTAGCATTCCCTTTGCATATTGGTGTCTATAAGAGTCTTGCATATTATTATTATTTTGACAGTTTATATTAGTTTGTTCTTCCTGTATCTTGTTACGTCCCTTTGAGGAACTGGTTATTCTTCAGGTGTGTGTTCTTGTCTTTCTCAGATATTCTAGCCGTGGTCGTGATCATCTCTATATTCTTCGAGGATGATTACGTTTGGATCATTTTCACTTCGTTCACCAAGTTTGTTTCATTTTCCATGTATTTATTCCCTTACTCGTTGGTAGTGGATTTGTCTCCACCTAACATATTGTACCAAATAATTTATTATATGATATCTTTTATTCCCTTATTTTGTTGATGAGATTAGTTAGTTGTGGTTTACTGCATTTTATAGCTTATGTATACATACAAGGCCCCTGTACTTCGTATGTATACAACTGGCATATCTACGTACTTGGTCTTGCATATTTTTGGACTGCGGCATTACATATTTTTGTGGTTGCCCATGCAGGTCAAGTATATCACTTTGGTTAGTTTATTGTACCGATGTGAGCCTGCATATAGGAATAGAGTTAAGGATCTCATCCACATACTTGATCTCCTCCTTTGACTCCATTTCGATCTCTCAATCAACTTCCTTGATTCGTCTCTTGCTAGAACTCCTACTACCGTATTCTTATCATTTAATATCGGTTAGGAAGATGACTACACTGGTATATGCTCATAGGTCAAACACATGGATTACATGGAAAATTGATATGCATTGAGATCTTATTTGAGTTATAAAGGCATTTTAACCTTAAGGATTAGTTAATTCCAAGTTGGGTAGTAGCTATATTACCGTCTTCAAAAGATTGTTAAATTTTTACTACTAAGTGGTATACACAAGAGGATAGTAGAATTGAGAAAATAAATTGATTCCTAATTTTAGGATATTTATGACTCATGGTAGTTATATATTTTTGACAGATATGAAATCGACTTTGAGGAAGATTTCAATTTTTTAAATTTTGTAATATGATCTATGATTTATAAATTGAGTTATATTTTGAGTTAAAGTTGGATTATGAAAAGGGGGGGGGGGAATCTTTAAGGTTTTAAATTGAGTCGTACGATTTCCGATTTATAAGATTGCTAATTTTGAGTTTTAAGTTTGAGGTGATGATAGTAAAATTTTGGTCTAAAATATTTTGGAAGATATGAAATCGAGTTTGAGGAGAAATTTCAAAATTTAAATTGTGCCTTATGATTAATGATTTATAAATCTATTTAGATTTTGAGTTAAAAGTTGTGATTATGGATATCAAAAATTTTGGTAAATTTTTTTTTTTATGGTTCATGAAATCTTGAGTTCAAAGGTTGGATTGATAATATAATTGTGATAAGGGATACTTCGAGATTGATTTAAGGAAATTAAGTTTTTAAGTCGATGGCTTAGAATGGATACAAATTATGGTAGATTATTTTTTGAGAATATTATTGAGTAAACTTTTTGAGGGATTCGAACTAATAGATTTAGATATTGTATTGAGAGGCAACCAAGATGGATAGTAATTGCCATAACACTGATGACCATGATAGTAGTGTATACTCAAGAGTAGTTAGTCATCTACCAAACTATTTGACTGTATCTCAACATTGGCTCATTCGACCGCCCATCGTGACCTACTAACCGTTGCAATTTGAGAAATGATTTAATCGTTCCTTGACTATATCCACCTAGGAGACTATCTTCTCTCTGAAAACTTTATCCCTAAATTATTTTACTATATTCCTTAATTAATTTTATTTCATGCTTCAACTTGATCTTCTTTATTGTTTGTGCATTAATTGTCACTTCATGAACTCCCACTTTCTATTTTAGACCTTTTTGTGTCCTTTATCGTAACTTTGATATTTGGAGTGTAATACTAGCTGTTACCTTCCAACAAATTTCATATGTAAGACCTAGACGAGCTCACCTTCATGTAGGTATATCATGTCCCACTCAAATACGTTCCTTGGTACTCTATTTTTATGATATGACTTTCGGGTCATAAAGACTAGACTATAACCTTTACCATGATACCGATATATTTTTCGACCAAGGATAGGGACTCAACCTCGACTCAATTCTTTCAATCCGATATGTGATTTTGCGCTACTTAATTCCTTAAAGGCTTAACTTTGTGCTTTATCTTGATTGCTTGACCCATTGTCCCATCATACTACTAGTTTAACTCTTGTAAGTTAGGTAGAATGCCTCATGACCTAACAAACCGTTGTCCTTGTGACCTATATTGATAAGTTTACTTAGACTATAGAATTCAGAGGACCCTAACTTATCTAGTCAGCCAAGCCATAGATAAGAAAATACTAGGACGACTGCATAAGCCCAAACTTTGGGCAAGACTTAGATTTTAATGGTTATTCGACTATTCCTTCATTTATATTCCTTACTTATATTTTGACTATCTTATGATGCTAATTTAGCCTTATTTTTGTAAGCTTATTCTTTTATCGAGCTTGTTCATGACATACGTGTTATTGGGGACGCCCACTAATATATTGTCTAATCAGAACCGGTGCATGATGATCTGATCAAGCTAGTGCACTTTGGTTCGCTTTCCATATATTGTTCGACGTGGATGGAGACATAGTCAAACTTGGTCTCTAGAATTCCTTCCGCGACTGCCTTGGCAATTCATTTTGAAAAATTTCAATCGTCTTTGAACCACTTATTCGTATTCGATATCTTCTTCGAACTCTTTATTATTTTCGTCTTTTGCCTATATTAGAAAGACAAACACTCGTACTTGATATCCCCTTAGTTACCCACCCTCTATTGCCAAGATAGTTAACCACTGACCAACCAATGTGACTATATCCCCGTCTTGAGTTACCTTTTTTCTCTACCCTAGATTCATTATCGCAACCTTCTAATCATTCTTGAAACTTGAAAATGATTCAAATTATTTTCTTAACCATACCTTAAACCTAGACGACTATATTCGCTCAAGAAACCATCTCTCATAAATGTCTAAATTATTCTCTTTGACCTATTCAATTCCTTTCTATTCTCTAATTCATGTTATCATAATTTTATTACCTTAACTAGCGACCCTTCTTCAATTCCATAACCATGATGTATTTTTGCAGATATCAAAATCACGATCTTCCAATGCATGTTTGTGTCGAACGTCGTTTCTTCGCCTCATCCAAAAATTTAATCGTATTTCTATATTGATGAACTCTTTCTATCTCCCCTACCCTAGCTATTCCTAAATTTCGAGGACGAAATTCTTGAAAGTTGGGTAGGATATAAAACCCCTAAATTTCTACTACAATTTTTTTTTATAAACATGGTATTGATTTTTGTACTTCGTATTTGTACGTCGCGTACGAGTTTGCATTTCGTAAATTTCTTGTCAAGTGCGAATAAGTACGAAGTACATATTTTTATAAAACGTTTTAATTATATAGATGTAGAAAATATTTTAAAATAATAGATGATAAATATTTTATATTGCTTGAAGTTGTAAATGCGTCGCGCCGAGGATTGCCAAACTTTATTTTTATTTAAAAAAGGCCATTTTATTTTATGGTACAAGTATAACTAGTAATTTAGAAAAATTGTGCTTCATATAAGTATTATTTTTGCATGCGAGTGTATATAGCATTTCCGAAATTAATTATTATCATTAATATATTATTTTGAAAAAGTATATTAAATATTGGTGATTTAATATGTAATTAATTATGGTGATTTAAGTTGAAAAAATATTAAGTTATTTAAATATAGTTTAAATTAGAGGTAGAATCTATCTACATTGGCTAATATTTGATTGAGTTACTTTTAAATCAATTTGAATTAAATAGTAGAAAATCTAAGGGGAATTAAAACTCTTCTTAGTCCTTATGTATATAAGACTTTTGTAAACCACCTGATTTTTTAAAATAAATATTTATAGAATTTCTGAATTTTTAAATAACTATTTATTGACTTATTATATAATTTGTATTATTTTACATATATTTAGTATAGTACTCATTGGTGAATTTAGTATAAAAATATAAAGCTATTTTTCTAGTACATTAAGGATCTAAACTATATTATACAAATTTTTTCACAAAATTTTAGGATTTATTTTATAACTTTTATTACTTTTTACATGTTACTTATATTGTACACTATTTACATAATATAGAATAAATATCAATTTAGTATTAAATATTTCAGCTTGTATAAATGAGATTAGATGAAGATTGTTTAAATAAATATTAACTCTATTTATTATCTATAGTAATTTTAAATAATGTTATAGATAATTTAGATAAATATGAACTATATTTTAAGTTAATCATAATCCTAAGTCTAATAGGAAAGCATCCCTATCTATATCCTATCCTAACAAAGCAAACTCCAATTTATTTAAATCAAATCCTATCTAATTTAGGAGATAAATCTGAAATAAATACCTATATAAACCCAATACATCCCCCTTCTATCAGCCATAATTCGAAATTATTTTTAGTCCAATAGAAACTCTAAAATTCGTCATTAGAATTCAGCCCCGCTTTTTAGTAGCAAGAGCAACTTGGAACGACGATATCTCCTAGCTCCAAACTCTGTTTTGCCTCCAATTTTTTTAAAAGAAGCGTATCGAGGTAAGCTTTCAAGAAACTTATTTTAATAGATAAAATTTATTATGTAGATTTCTAAAAAACTGTTTGAGTATCTAGTGTCCCAAAAATAAATGTGTTTCAGTATTTTTGCGATTTCGGAAGATTTCGGAAACGAAAATACGATCCGCTTAGTTTTTCGAAAAGCTAATACGAAAATCTATGCCATATCCTAATTTTAGAATTTATTAAATAAATCTAATAGGTACAATATTAATTATAATTAGATAATAGACTATTTTCAGCATCCGGAGATGTTTGTTTGGACCTTAGTTCCTCAGCAGCCGTTGTTCCACCTACTTTCCTGTCTGATCTTCGCCACCACAGTGTTCAGGACCCAGGCAAGTATACCTTGCTATAATTAACTGTCATATTATTTATTTTCCATATTTATTTACTTTGTTTCATATTTGTTAGTTTATAAACTACGCGTCCAAGCCATACTTGGGTGCAAGCGACTCTATTAGTCGTTACTTTATTTTATGCATGTTGACTTAGTTTTAGTGGACTACCTTCTTGTTGTGGGATATTCTCATATCTCCTTGGCCATGACACACACATTACACGGTTTGAGACATTTGCTCGGGGCACGACTTATTGACTGGCCATCTCTATTGTCGTGTGACGGATAGATCGTAACTGCTATGACTAGGGTTTTAGAGACTCGAACAGTTACAAAACTGGGCGGGTCATGGACATGACTTGGTCAGTATGAGAAATATTGGGGGAGGACAGTCGTTAGTGCGTATGGAAATCCAAACAGGTAAACCACAATCTTCGGATGGAACTGTGGCGATTTATGTTTGCAGATGTCCTCTGACGGCTTGGACGTTACTGACGGATACAGATGACTGGATGCCAGTTACGTACATGTAGCCTAAATCCCACCTATGTGCATGAAAGTTTTTCTCAAAATTATACAATAGATTGTTAGCATTCCCTTTGCATATTGGTGTCTAGGAGAGTCTTGCATATTATTATTATTTTGACAGTTCATATTAGCTTGTTCTTCCTGTATCTTGTTACGTCCCTCTGAGGACCTGGTTATTCTCCAGGTGTGTGTTCTTGTCTTTCGCAGGTGTTCTAGCCGTGGCCGTGATCATCTCTATATTCTTCGAGGATGATTGCGCTTGGATCATTTTTGCTTCATTCACCAAATTCGTTTCATTTTTCATGTATTTATTTCCTTACTTGTTGGTAGTAGATTTGTCTCCACCTAACATATTGTACCAAACAATTCATTATATGATATCTTTTATTCCCTTATTTTGTGGATGAGATTAGTTAGTTATGGTTTACTGTATTTTACAGCTTATGTATACATACAAGGCCTCTATACTTCGTATGTATACAGCTGGAAAGTCTACGTACTTGGTCCTGCGTATTTTAGGACTGGGACGTTATAATCCTTGTTACATTCTACATTCCTGTATTTCATACCATGATATGATATCCAGTGTACTATCCTGTTTATATTTTCTGTCTTGATATTTTATTTTATTTTTTATTATAATTGTCTCTTATAGAATTTGTCAATTCATATGGAACTGCTGTTAGTGTTTGTACTTACTCATATCCTGACAGGATAACTCCGTTGATGTTTATAGATGATCTAGAGGCCGATTGCTCGACGTTCTATGGCTACGACATACATCACAATTAGTGCGATGTCATAGTGGTGCTCGACTTAGAGTGTTGTTATGAGCCTTCTATAGGTTAAGAAGATATAGGCTATAGGCTAAGGATACTCAATCACAATTATAAAACTTCCAATTTGCTTCTATACAACTGTTCTTTCTTGATGCGATTACTTGTACTCTAATTGTCCTCCTTTGAGATGATCTATCTTGTGCCATATTGACTTCTTTCCTTTGATCTGTCTTCATGATAGTGATGACTCGATCTCAGCATTTGGAGCCTGTGGATACTGAGAGGTCCGCCACATCTCGCGGACCTGAGCCAGTCACTTCTCCTGCAGTCGGTGCATCTGTAGCAGCATTGGGGGGCACCCCTTCACCAGTTGCGAGGACTGTCCCGAGGTAGCTGCCGCAGAAGCAGTCGTAGGTGTTCTTCCGCCTGCACATTGGACTCCTCCATCTGTAGCCGAGGATCTGCCTCCTCCGTCTCCACTACCTACCGATATGGGGCAGATGTTTGCCTTCCTTTGATAGATGATGGAGGCCCAGCAAGTCTAGACTGAGGCTCAGTAGAGGCAGATAGACATGATGCGTCCGGACGTGAGAGATGCACACCAGTTGGCTCTACCAGTTATAGAGCAGAGGACTCCGTATCAGGGAGCACATCCGAGACCGGGCAATATCCAGGACTTCAAGAAACTGGGGACTCATGATTTCGGCGGGACTAAGGGCATAGTTTATGCTGACGACTGGCTTGAGGACATCGAGCGGTAGATGAGGGCTTCCTGCCTAGCAGACGACCTGAAGGTCGAGGCGATGGGGCTACAGTTGTTGGACATTGCGCTCACCTAGTTCAGAAATGAGCCAGCCCTTGCTGGGTAGGGCCATACCTGGGCCGGGTTCAAGGTCCACTTCAAGGAGAAGTTCTTTTCTCCTATGGACAAGATCGACTTGGCGAGACAGTTTTAGAACCTCCAGCAGGGTGGTTTGTCTATAGAGGAGTACGCTGTGGAGTTCGACAGACTGAGCCGATACGCAGAGTATATGGTATGTGAGCCGGAGATCAAGGCGATCCGCTTTAGAGAGGTATTGATCTGGGATATCAGGATCCTTATTCCCTCTTTGTATGCAACCTATAACGAGATCTTTGCAAAGGCCCGCAAGGTGGAGCGAGAGTGGGGCCTGAAATCCAAGAGGGACCGCGATATGTTTTTGGGGACTATTAGCAGCGCGGGGGCTGCTAAATGTCCTCAACTCCGATATCATTCTATTACGCAATGCCCACAGCAGATTCCTGCTCCATTTAGGGCACCAGTTCAGCAGATGCCCCGGTAGCAGCAGCAGGGATCGATGCAGCAGGCACCTACTTGCCACTACTTCAAAAGGTCCGGACATCTCTGGGAGGTTTGCAGGAGACGTTTGTGTGTGTGTGCCTATACTGTGGCACCGAGGGGCATCAGGTGAGGGATTGTCCATCGAACCATCGCCGTACAGCTCAGGAAGCACAGGGTAGGCCACCTATGGCACCGCATCATGCCCTACACTAGCAGTGGGATATATCCCGCCATGGCAGGGCTTTTGCGATGGCAGTTGAGGATCCTGCAGGTGTTGGACTAGGAGGTTAAGTCTTGCTCTTTCCTTTTACCTGTTTCTTTTTGCCCATTGATTGATGATTGCTTTCTTAGTACCTTTAGTTTGTATATGTGATGAACATGCTAGATTGAATAGAAAACCCCAATAAAGACTGCAATAACATGATACTATAGAGATTTAAAACCATACATGTGTTCTGATTTCCTGGATTGCATGTTATATAACTTAAGATGAAATTTAGTAGACTTTGATTGTTAGGAGCTTGACCTAGAGAAGAGTACAACCGTTTCAAATTTTGAGGACAAAATTTTCTAAAGGGGGTAGGTTTGTAACTGCCTGTTTTCAAAATCAAGGGTAGTTTTATCATTTCTCAGTTTTCCATAATTTTGGTGAATTTTAATTTACTTAATACTATTTAAATTAGTGTATTATGATTTTGGTGTTTTGGTAGTACAACCCTAGAAACTGTTTAGCCTAGAGACTAACCATGACCACGAAGCCCTAACCGAGTATTTAGATTAAAAAATTTCCATTTTCTAGGCTAAGGGTATTTTGGTCATTTGATGACTTTTGAATTAATATGGATTTTGGCCTTTTGGTAATGTGATAATTGATAGTTTAGGCCTTAACCTAGAATTTTCCTAATCTAGAGGTTAACCATGGGCCTAGAGATTAGATTAGAAATATCCATTACATGAATCCATTACATGATAAGGTTAAGAATATCTAGATATTTGTTTAAGGGTAGATATTTATTAGGGGTAGATATTTTAACTTGGGTCTATAGTTAGGAGGCCTTGATTTTAATAGCTAGAAGCCTCTTAATCACTTAGAAACTAAACCCAAACCCTAGAGGCAAAACCTAGGCTGCTATGAGGAGCCTCTTCCCCTATTTAAACACTTATTGACACCCACTTGCCTCTTTTCATTTCAAATAGAAATCCTAGTTTAGTGTTCTTCCCCAAATCACCCCATTTCATCAAATTAACTCCAAATTGAGCCTAGTCTTTTGTATTGGAATCCCCTACAGTAGTAGAAGCTATTGGAGGATAGCTAGCAAGGATTTGAAAGCTTTTAACCATTGTAAATTAAGGAAAACATCGATACTAGGCTCTTTATATTGAGATTTCAACTCTCAATAAGTAAACCTATTTACACCCATTGAAATCCTGATTTCTCTTCATAGGTGCATTCATTTAGGGTTCCCCTAGGTGTAGCCAAGTTTGGTAGGATTTCGTGTCTGTTTGATATGCGTATCGGACACGTATCAGACCGTAGTTTAAGGTGTTTGGTGAAATGCCACAATGAGTTGAATATTAATGATTTTTAAAGCTAGTTATATGATTTTGTAGGTATTTAGGTGTAGATTACATTTGTTGAGGACTGAGCACAATTTGGACCGTTGTTCATGTCCAAATTGGACATGAACTCACTGTTGGACACAACACAGGAGAGTGCTGTGCTCCCCTGCTGCTCGAGTGTCCTGTAGGACACAACATAGCTCCGTTCAACCTGAAATTTCAGGGACACGAAGGGGCACCCTCTGTCAGAATGATCCTCAAATTTGAGGCAATTTCATCAAGTAGTTTAGGAGAAATCTCGACTGCACGGGTCACACACACACGCGCGCGCATATGAGCCCACTAATACAAATTCTAAAATTAGACACGACACAACTTAGATATGATTCAGGCTACCCTAACCCTAGCCCTAGACCTAGGCTACCCATTCGACATAACCACTTGGTGTCTTAGTAGACACACGTGTTCCTGGACGAGTCGACATGCGTGCACGAGACAGTGCACTGCACTGTCTCCGACACCAGGTCGACCAGGTTTGTGGCGCTGATGGACACGTCTTGGTGACACTGAGAGGACACAACTAGACCCTCAGGGTCGACATGAATCATCGCCACCTGACACGAATGACTGTATGGAGTTTTGTATTGGATTTCATTTCATATGTTTTTGGTTCAAAAAGGTTTTTCTCTGATATAAGCTGTTGGCAGTTTTCAATTTGAGCTTAAAAGGGGAATTTTGAATTTGATTTTCAAACAAATTTTATATGATTTAACTAGGTTCATTGTGTTTCTGAAAACTTGGGTTTTCAAGTTGTATTAGTTTTTCAAATGTTTGGATTCGATTTATAGGTTTTTGTCTGATACTGTAATGTTGGTTTTCAAAATGTAATTCAAAAGAGTAAATTTGAACTTGAGGTTTTCAAATGAGTTTTCAGTTATATTACCTAGGTTAGTTTGTTTCTAAGATTAGGTTTCATGTTTTGTTTTGATTTTTCAATTCAATTTGGGTTCGTTTGTGAAGGGCCTGATTACCTGAGTTTCAGTGAGTTATCTATATATGTATGTATATAAATATCTGATTATAGATATAAGTATCTTCATATTTTGTGTATGTATCCTCTTTGTATAGTTTTATTATATATATATGTTGTTATATATGTATTGATATGTATATATGTATATCTATGTAATCTGTAAGTATGTATGTCTGTTTATGAGATTTGTACATTGAAATGATTTCTTAGGGAATAGATGATAAGAGATTGAGTGGTTAAGAGAGTTAGAAATGGGAATAGGCAGTGAGGATTTCGAGTTGGATTGAAAGAGTTGCTGCAAGGGAAGAGAGCAACAACAGTAATGCAGCGAGCTAATGTCTGAGTTTAAGTTTTAGGCCTGTGAAGATTTCTTAGGTTGAGAGGAGGAAGAAGATCATTTCAGTTTGAATCAAGAGTTATGAATGTATGAAAAATCTGAACGACATATGGCAGCAGGTTATTTGGCCTGACTTAGCCTTGGCTGCTTGCTGCCTTGCCTGAGATTGCCAGGCCCTGTTTAGGCTTAGCTTAGTTTGATTGGGTTGAAATTTAGATAGTTAGATAATGAGTTGAATGTTAGGATTGCGGAAAACTATTTTGCAGTAAAAAGCAAGATGTAGCAGCAACGTGGCTGCAAGAGAGGGGTCAGCAGTAGCTACTGCTCTTGACAGCAGTGCAGCTGTAGGCAGTGAGTAAGGCCTAGCCTTGGCCCTGCCTAGGCCTGGCTTGGCATGGTATTCAGCAGGTCTTGCCTTGACCTGGCTTGGCTTGGTTGATTTAGAGATGTGGGTATTAGTTGGGTTAGGAGGTTAGGATTTGGTATTATGAGTGTGAGTGTTAGCCTATTTTAGATTGTTAGTTAAAATATTATTTAAGCTATAGAGGTTAGGATACATGTATACCGATAAAATATGTGTATAGATGTATGTTTATGTTATATGAGAGTTGAGGTAGAGTATAGAGATATCTATATATAAGGTAGAGGTTAGGCTTAGCCATAGGCTATGGGGGTTTGAGTTTCCCTTTCATAAATTTTATAGTGATATATGTAGTTTATCATATATGTATTGAGATATAAGTATATATTATATGGTAGATGTATGTAGATGTCTTATTTATATAGGAAAACCTAGATAGGTTAGAGGATGACCTACTTTGACCAAAATTTACTTCTTGACCTAGTTTGACCTAGACAGATGATCAGGTTGACTTAGAGTTGACTTTGGCCTAGTTTGACTTAGAAATCATGTAGATTGCATCATATACTTCATTTACCTTATTTCTGAATACATCATAACATGTAATTTCCTTAACTAGGATTTTTAGACTCCAGTTCAGACATCTATTTTCATCAGTCATTCAGGGTACCAGACGAGTACATTCTCTGATAATATTTTTGTTTATGATATCGTCTTTGTTTCTAGTATTTAGTGTAGATATCCTTGTTCTCTTGACACATTGTTCACACGGATTGGTATTTGTCTGGATTCCGTCATAAGATGTTATTCTTTTCATATATGATATGCCTTATGCAAGTCTTTCTTGTTCCTTGTTTATTGTATAGACATGATTCCTGTGAAGGAGAGCTACATCACAGAGAATACGTGTCATGACTGAATCTACTATACTAGTCAGAGATGGAGGTGTTAGCGTAGATATGTGATCAATACCCTACAGTACCATCATTGTATCATCATTGTATCATCACTGTATAGTGTTAATCATACACTCACGTATGATTAGCCAGGCCAAACATTGTATCAAGTTCTAAGCCGATCACATATTGAAACTAGTGCTAAACTCACATAGATGGCAGTTCCAGATTTTCGTACATGATATACACTGTTATCTTACCCTTCTCATTTATAGTTTTGATATACCTTGCCAGGAAGCATGTACGCTCTACTTTACCTAGTGTATTCTCTCTATCTACTCCTACATTTTCAATATTGTCTAACTAGAACTGTTGTTGAGATTTTGTACTCGTTCCCATCCTGATTGGACCTATTGAAAATATTACAGATGACGAGGAGGAGTGCCCTACCTATTATGGTCCTCATGACGTGGTTGGTATAAAGTTGGAGACCCTAGTGCAATAGGGGCTAGCTCTAGCAGATGAGGCCTTGGTATAGTTTAGCTAATTTTAGTATAGTACTGGACTTTGTCTCCAGATTGCTTTGGCTTGTTATTATTGTTAGTTATTTGTTTTGAGATTGTTGACTCAGAGATTTTGGACTTGTATTATTCTGTGTTGGATTTTCAGGATGATATTTATAAATCTTGTTGTCTTTATCTTTCAGTTTTATCTATCGTCATTCTTAGAGTTTGTGATTGAGTATATTATATTGTCATTGCTTGTCCTCCGTTCGGAGTTGATCATTCTGGACAGGTTTTGATATTATAACTATTGATAGATAGTAGACCTAGACAGTGTTCTACGCCGTTTCTGCGGCGTAGGCTGGGACGTTGTTTCACACTTGTGCCCTTACTCTGGGTACGGGTTGTGACACATTTTTAGTATATATATATATATATATATATATATATATATATATACTTGAATTTAATGTATATATATGCATATGTATATTTGATAGTGATATAAGATATCAGCCTATGGTCAGTGAGTTAGTTTAGAATGGACCTATAGGCCTAGTTAGGCAAGGTTTGACTAGCAAGTTGACCAAGTTGACCAAAGTCAACTGTGGGTCAAACTTGGCCTAGAATATGACCAAATTGACTTAAAAAGACTAGTAACTAAAGTTTGACTAACTTAGAAAATTTGACTAGTTGACCTAGGTTTGACCTAGTTTGACTAGAATAGTTGACCATAGTTGACCAAGAGTTGACTTTGACCTAGAATGGCCTAGAATCATATAGAGTGCATTGTAAATTTTTCTTATTTCATATTAGACACTTTGTAACCTGTGTTGCTCTAAATAGGATACTGTGACTCCAGTTTGGACATCTACTCTCATCAGCTGTTCAGGTTATTAAGCGAGTTCATTATCTGACCGTTTCACACTTGCTAGAAATTATATTCTTGTTATAGACTAATTTACTTGATGCTGACACGATGTTATCACGGATTAGTATTACATGGATCTTCACATGAGATGTTATCCCCCTCGGGTGCATCGAATACATCAAGTCATGTGCTTTTCAAGAACATCATTTATTCCATGGACTCTTATTATTCATATACATTCATGTGCTCTCATGTACTCTCATGATCTCATGAGCTTCATGTATAAACTTTAATGTACAATAACATAACCTGTCTAGATCCTTGTGTATTGATTGGGGTACCGGGGAGTAGAAGTGGTCATGTGAACAATTCCAAAGTAGCATAATCATGTGCAAACTCTATAGTGTAATCATGTACAAATTCAAGCCGTTCACATAACTATCTTATAGTCTAAATCACTTAGTCACTTACAGTTCTCTATTACCATATACATATATCTTTTTTTATCATATTCTCTCTTCCTCTTCATGTTTATTCTTACAATTTTTATGTATTTTATTCTATAGCTTGCTTTATATTTTCTGTCATGATATGAACTGTGTGAGAGATATGTATTAGTTCCTGTCCTGATTGGACCTGTTGATAAATTTTTACAGGTAACTTGGAGGATCACACCTAGTCTAGAGGACACTAGTAGAGCTTGGAGTAGATGTCTAGAGTTTTGTTTATCTTATTTCTTGTTTGTCTTGTAGAAGTATTTCATTTTAGATATTGAGATTTTATGTTTGTTAAACACTTGACTTATTCATTTTTGGTTGTATCCCTCTTGTGGATGTTAGCATTTCATCGTGCTGATTATCTACCTCTAGTTTTGTGATTGAGGTTGTATCCTTCTGAGATTATCCTCCGTTTGGAGATTATATCATATAGTATTAGTTGTGATTGTGACCTAGAACAGCATTCTACCGTCGATACTGCGGCATAGGCTGGACGTACCCACTTTTCGTACCCCTACACTGGATGCGGGTCGTGACACCACCTCCAACAGTC
The DNA here is from genome assembly GCA_029216955.1 of Iris pallida. Lineage (NCBI taxonomy): Eukaryota > Viridiplantae > Streptophyta > Magnoliopsida > Asparagales > Iridaceae > Iris > Iris pallida. The sequence continues at coordinate 11,238,954 of JANAVB010016600.1, read as the reverse complement.
CCCCCGACCGTTCGAATCTCGCCAAGCCACGGTGTTCCTGCCATTGCCGTCATCTCTTCCCTGGATGGTTATGCCATCATTGTAGGACTATTGGGTACCAACACTTTTAATCATATAGTGATGTTAGAGTTGCATATATTTTTTTTTCATATAGTGATGTTAGAGTTGCATATATATATATATATATATATATATATATATATATATATATATATATATATATAAAATATATATATATATATATATATATATATATATAAGTTCCTTTCCAAAGAAAAAAACCTCCAAAAATAAACATATGCTCACCGTATATTGTATGTATGTATATATATATATATATATATATATATATATATATATATATATATATATATAAACCCTTCCAATTTTATATGATCTTCCTATACGTGTATATGCAATATTATTTCACTAAAGAACCTATGTATGAATTGATAGCATATATATGTGCATGAGACTTCATGTGTTAACATGAAGTTACCCACACATTTTACTGCCACCAGACCCTTGACACACTTAAGGGTAACATAACAACTTGTATTGCTAGGTTGATGAGAGCACATTATATAGATTGATCATGACACGCTTGTATTCATCCTAATCTAAGAATATGTAGTGGTTTACTTATAGGGCTTCATGATCAAGTCATGATCATGAGGGTTTACTTAACATATCGTAAACCTTGATTATTGTATTTTAGGTCTCCATGACGACACGATCGAGATAGGAGGGACCGGAGCATTGCTTGCATATTTCGAAGTTGCAGGCAAGTATACCTTGCCTTGTATTACTGGTTTAAACGTATTTAATTGTACTCTTGCTTGTATCGACTTAGTTAGAAAAGTTCGAGGATTGCCTTGGGTATAGTCGATGATGACATTGACACCTTGTTTTGTATACTCGACTTAGCTCTAGGTGACATACCCTCAGTTACGGAGTTGTTACTATGACTCCCATGACCGTGAAACGCTTTACGACACGGCATCGAGTGAGATCAAGTCATGGCACGAGCTGACGCTCTCGACTGGCCATCGGTGCGAGTAGCACATGTGACAACACGTATATAGTAATGATGGTTCTAGCTAGCTGACTTTGCATTGAGAGTAGATGTTTGGGTCATGGATATGACTTATACATTTCCTGGGACAGGAAAGACAACCAGCATGCATATAGGACAAACAATTATATTATTTTAGCCTCAGTGTGACCCGATCATGGGCATGGATACCCGGTTATAGGCCATACATACATTAGGAATATGTCCGACAGTGGCCACTAGCTGCACGTTAGGTTCGGTCGGGAGGTATACTAGTGCATGTATGTTTACATCGGCTCGTGATCCAACATCGGCCCGTGACTCGATGTTATTTCCTTATCTACCCACCCATACGTTCCAAAGTTGTTTTCATATGCATTCACTTAGACTGGCTAGCTCACCCTTTATGTTTATATTAGTATTTACTTTATGGCATGTTCCTTTTTTATATTGCTATGTCTTCTGAGGACCTGGTTCCTTTCTAGATCCCGACGAGCATCTGTACTTGACGATATACGGTTCCGGAGTTGAGACAGGATACGTAGTAGAGGACTACAAGGTGCTTCCTGAGGAGTTTTATTGATCCAAGGTATGCTACTATTTTGGTTGAGAGCTTCATTATCTAGTTAGCCGTTGCTCTTGGCTAGTTATCTTTCCGTTTCCATATTTTCATTTGGTTTGTACTGTGGGTTTTTTCCCACCAGACTCTGGATTCATTTTGTTGTAATATGGATATTCAGACTACTCTGCATTTATTTTAGTACTTTCCTTTACTATTTCTGTGGATGAGATTTAGAGGATTGCCTGCTATTTGTTAGTATAGTTATATTTACAGCGTAGTACACCTAAGTGAGTCCATTAAATTGGGTAGCTCACTCTAGGCTGTATCAGCTGACCAGGTTATGCCCAAATCCCATATATTTTTGGGACTGGGCCGTGACATCCTATCCCATCCTGATGGAAGAAGACTAAGAAGATGATATTGATTTATTTATTATCTTATAATTATATTCACTATGACAGGATATCAATGGCAATAATGTGGGCATGAGTACTTATACTGGAAAGGTTCTCATTATCAATGTTGCTTCCAAGTGGTATATTAATTTCGAACTCATGAATTTGCTGACTCCAATTTTTTGCTTTCATTTATTTTTGGAACTTCAATTGATAGTCAGATATTTTATAGGTAGAAATTATATGCTTGATGGCCCTCATTACATGTAAAAGATTGGGTAAAAGATTTATTGGCATCATAGATTATCTAAGTTTCTATTTGTTTATTAGGTACTTTCTTTTCATGTTGCATGCAAAGATTAGTGCAATTGATTCTTAATTAAAGTTGTGCATCATGTGGTTTGTGCCGAGATGATTTTTTCCCTAAATTAATTTGAAGTTTGAATACAATTGAAGTTTATTAGACTGATCGTCCCAGCCCAACTTCTTTTGCTATTTCAGCAGTATCATCTGCTATTAGGATTACATCTGTATCACTTTTCGTGGTAGATGATGACCTACGATCTTTGTCCCTCATATGACTGAAGTTTTCCATATAGAGAAATTGAGAATACGGACCGAGATTTTTTTAGGTGGAACCAGAATTGATAAGCAAAAATGGCTTAGTTCCCCCTTATGAGGTGTGTAATTTTTTTTGAGGGTATAAGCATATGTAAATAATAGGGAGTAATAAATTTGCATAAGAATTTCTCGCCATGGATATTAGATTAAGATTTCTTAGCGTTTCCTAAAATTTATAATCCTTCTAATGGATTGTAAGGCAAGGTTTTTTTTGTTTCCCGACTATTTAGTTTTATCAAGCTGTATTGACTCTTCCTAAAGCATAGTAGGTAAAAATTACTTACAATTTGTTTGAGCTAGATTCAAGTAATGCATGCATTGTTTACAATTTCTAGCTATTGATTATTACTCTTCTTGCATATTCAGGCCCCTCTATTGGAAATACGGGTACTATTGATTATTCATCTTCTGCATATTCAGGCTTACAGCAAGCCTTTACCTGGTAAGTGCATTACGTCATGCACATCTTATCTGGCTCCCATAGCACGTTATGATTCAATGACTTGAGATATATTACTTTTTAATTTCTAGCTATGCTTTCTAATTGCAGGTTGAATTGACTAAGCGTGTACTAAATCCAATACTTGGTGTCTCAAGCATGCATGGGTGGTGCAGTGACAATATATGGTGCTGGTGATGCAACTGTTAATCCTGACATCCTTATCTACGTTAATGACGTAATTTATGGGCAGGATGTAGCCACCATCGTCTTGATTTTGTATGCTTTTGTATCACCAGTTACATTAGCTAGTACTTGTATTAGTTTATCTTTTTCTATGGTGTATAGTCGATGGATGGATATAATTGGACATGGATATGATATAGTTATTAGTTTCTTTGTTTGTGTACTTTGTGTGTGTTATTGTTGTTGTTTTAGTTATTGTTGGTTATTCTTATCACGCTAAACATTGTTTGTACTGGTTTATATTATTATGAATCTACCACAGATTGTGCATAGCATGGTTTCTAGAATTCTGAAAAATACTAATAATTTAGCAATGGACAAGTGCTATATTAAACTTTGCGACTAACTAGCAACTATTTACCGACTAACTAGTGACTAACATTTGTAAGAAAATTATACTTAGCGACTAATAAGCAACTATTTACTTACTAACTAGCGACCAAAATTTTTGTCGCTAAATGAAGTATCAAATAATCAGAGTATCGGACCTTATCGCTGTTTAGTCGCTAATCTGTCGCTAATTGAGCGACTGTTACGTTAGTCGATGGTTATTCGCTAATATGTAGTCGCTATTTCCATCGCTAGTTAGTCGGTGTACTGATGGATTAGCGATGAAATGTAAACAACGACCAAGTAATCAGCGACGAAAACTTTTAGTCGTTGTTCAGTTGCTATTTTGTTTTACCAACGGAAATGACCATTTTAGCAACGGAAGTCAGTCACTATTTATGTATTTTGGTGTAGTGGGTGTTACGCCGCTGTGATGGCTTGCATTGAGGCTTTTCCTTCTCTAGGTACCTCTTGGTGGTATCACACCCCTGCAACATGAGGTCATCAGCTTCTTTGTAGTGCTGCCTACCACTTTTTATTCTACAGCATTAGACTACCTGTCTATGTGCGGTTCTACGCCTCTATAACATGGCACGAAGCCGAGGCTTTACCCTCTTAAGGTACCACTTGTTGGTGTCACCCCACAGTAGCATGGAGTACTACGCTCCTTGTAGTGTTGTTATGTCCGTGCTTCCTGTAAAGCACGTCGAATATTCAAAATGTCTGAGAACTCATTAAGGCATCTAAGCCATCCTCCTACAAGACTTATTCTACACAAAAAATAAATAGTGGACAACAGTGGTTTTGGGTCCGTAACCCTTAATGTCTCAAAGGACTACCCAATTTTCCTGATATTCTTCCAGTCAATGGCTCTTCCTTGAACCAAAAGCTAGACGCCTGGTTGATTTATTTTTAAACCAATAGCATAAATATTTATGGTAGGATTGCAGAGACATAATATTAGAGGTTCGTCAAGCTCATTTTCTTGATGGATCCCTGACCAGCTGACGCTTAAGGCCTTGACGAACGGATCTGTCAGATTCTTTTGACTCCGAACATCACCCACTGTAATGATTCACGCTTGATGCGCTCATTCAGTGCCTTGTGCCCTAGACGTATAATTCTCTTCCTATCATTGAAGAGATTATCTGATGCCACTGCTACACCCACCTGGTTATCAGAATATATCGACATCACCCAGATTTTTGTACCAACCACAGGAAGATCATGCTCGGTTGTTATAATACATCGACATCACCCGAATTTGTGCACCAACCACGAGAAGATTATGCCGGTCACCCGAAACCATTCTGGTTCATTCCTGAAGCTATTCTGCTTCATCTGATGCCACTTGATAGAACATAGAACTCAGATTTCATAATGAGAGAAATGTTTGCTTCTTCGACTTCCTCAATATAGTAGCACCTGTAGTACCTCGCTCTCGTTGGGGCGAAGTTCTAATAGGCTTATGGCAAGTCAGACATGGTCAAAAACATAGATGGCTAGTCTGACTCAGCGACGAGTTTGGTATACGTAAAATTGATTTGGACGAATGACATGAGTACCGTTCCAACTAATAGATCAGCTACTGTTGGAATAAGTCCTAGATGCAGTGGACTGTGTCTTGGTGAATAAACTCTAAAGAGAGCGACGTGACGGGTCTGCTATAGGTTTTGTTGGTTTTCTTGGATTTCTGAATAATTTGTTGCTTGGATTGATGAGTGTGCTTTCGCGTCAATTTTTGAATACGTCTTTAGGAATTTCGAAGGGGAAGGATTGAAGAAGGGATTCTAACATGATGCTCATGCCATTATAGGAGTTCGTGTAATTGACGATTGACTGTCGCAAAGTGATCTCCTACTCTCGGCACAATCTCTTTAGGTGGGTGGTTCGGTCCCTTCTTTTGTACTCCTTTTCGCCAACAAAGTCTTAAAGTTCAACATTCTAATCGATGATGCTAACTGAATGTATGCTATTCCACTAAGATCAAGAACTCAGGATAACTGTATCGATTTAGAGTAATTTACTTCGAAAATATAAGTTTTACACCAAAAAGAGAAAAGATAAGGTTCTAGAAAAGAGAGAATTATTTCATGATCTGCAAAATAAAATGAAATGAACGTTGGTTGCGACATATTGTGCCTTGGGAAATTTGGTGCCTACAGAACGCTAAATCAGAACATACGACTTTAAGAAAATGAACTCTCGCACGAGTCAAAATTATTATGCTGCTTAATACTATCTGTGTTATGCAATATATTTCATACATATCAAACTGTTCATGCATTTGCATGATCATGGACAACTTGTGCACAGGGTTAGTTTTCCTTAAAATGGTACCCGGGGCGCTGGG
>JANAVB010016600.1:11068590-11157116 GCA_029216955.1 Iris pallida | reverse complement strand
ATTATGTGTTATGTGAACATAAATAACTGAGCCTTGTTTAGCTATGTAAACTGAAATGTAATTGCCTATCATTTATTACACAAACTGAAACATGTGACACATTTACACACACACTCAAAACTGGAAACCCCTGTTCCTGAACACACATTGAGACACTGTTTCTTATTTAGCTCCACCACACACAATATTGACACTCACACAATGCACATGGATTCCTGTATCTACATACTAATTTGTTCATTATGAATACCTGTTAAGACCTGGGTTGCATACACACTGTCACACACATTTAAATCTGAGATTGTTTTGTCATGCCTTACTCTTCTTTCCCTTTCCCTTTATAGCTATATCTAATGTATCTAGGATTGATGTATGTTGATGTTAGCTATATAAAATATAGCGGCAATGTATGTTAGATGATGTGTATGTATGCATGAGATAATTGGTTATGTATGTATATAGCTATGGCATATAGTTTGAGTGTATCCTGTACACATATTTTTGTATTAACTTAAAGTAAATATAACCAATATTTTGGATATATATATATATATATATATATATATATATATATATATATATATATATATATATATATATATATATACCATGTTTGATATGATGTTTGAATTATATATAAATTGATCTATATAGGAATGGTTGATATAGGATATAAATGGTATTGATTTGGTTTTGGCATGTGGTTTGTGAATAGGAGTTTGGCTAGGCCTAGTATGGACTAAACCTAGATTAGAGTTGACTAGTTGACATCATATTGACTAAAGTTGAGTACGTTTCGACTATAGTCTAGTTTGACCTAGACAACATGCAGATGCATTATAGATTACATTTATCATCCCTTGTATACATCTTGACTTGTGTTGCTCTAAATAGGAGTTAGATACCTCATCTCGGACAGTATATTCTCACAGACATTCATATCACATGCGAGTACATTCTCTGATCATTTCATAACTTGCTTAGAATTATATTCCTGCTCTAGTTTACCTTATTTGATGCTGTCACAATATTATCACGGATTGGTACTATATGGATCCCTACAATGAGATGTTATCCCCCTCGGGAGCATCAGATACATCATGTCGTGTGTTTCATGCACATCATTATTCCTCGCTCTCATGTTATTCATGTTTCTCATGTGCTTCATGCTCGTTCATGCTCACTCGTGTACTCTCATGTGCTCTCATGTTCGGTCATATTTCTCGTGTAATTCATATATAACCTATACTTTATGTGTACCCTTCATGGGCCTTCATGTGGAATTCATGTGCACTCAGTTCCGAGCCCTCATGTATACTTCATGTACACCCATCTATGGGATTTCATGTAAAAATTATGTACGTAACATAACTTGTCTGGATCCTTGTGTATTGATTGGGGTATGGGGGAGTTTAAATAGTCATGTGAACAATTTCAAAGTAGTATATCCTTGTGCACCTCTTTACTATATTAATGTGCAAATCCAGCCGTTCACATGTTGACTTTGTACTCTAAATCACTAGTCACTGGTAGCTCTCTACTTATAGTAGATATTTCTATTACAGTTCTTTTTCTATTTACATCATGTACTTTCTTTCAGTTTTATGTATCAAACTCTTTTACATGTTTATATTTTCAAACCTGTTATGATCTACGTGAGATATATTGTGCTCGCTTCCGTCCTGACTAGACCTGTTGAAAATTTTACAGAGGATGATGAGGAATCCTGTACCCTTACTATGGAGCTTGTCTAGATGACACTCGCGACCTGGACCCCTGGGGAGGTTCAGGCAGCTGCTGAGGATGATACCCATGCATAGTATAGATAGTCTAGACTGTTCTTTTCTTTATGTTAGTCGTTATCTTTTATTTCAGAGTTGTATTATTATGGAGATGTTGAGACTTATGTTATTTTATTTCTGTTGTACCTCAGTCGAGGATTTCTCTATCTATTCCATCGTGCTATATCCTACCTTTAGATTATGATTGAGTTGTACCTTCTATGATTGGCCTCCTTGGAGAGTATTTCATATTATATAGTTATAGTTCATGACCTATAACAGCGTTCTACCGCCGATACTGCGGCATAGGCTGGACGTACCCACTTCTCGTGCCCTTACTCTAGGGTACGGGTCGTGACACATTTTTAGTGGTAGCCCATGCAGGTCGAGTTTATGTAGTGGTATTCGAACTAGAGTATCACTACAGCCTGCAGTAGGATTAGGATATATTTTTGAAGGTACTCAATCACAGTTAGGATTCCTTGAGAGATTCCTGGGATAACCCTTGAGAATCTTATTTAAACTTCAATTTGAAACCCTTTCCATTGTTTTGTTCGCTCTCACTCCTTGATTATTTAATTTGATTTTTGATGGATCGTTGTTAATTTTGATTTTCCTGTCGAGATGAATTTTATGGCCTGAGTTATGATATTTTCTGATAACATATGTTGACGGGAATAACATGGATGGTAAAACGTCTACTTGATTATGGAACCTGTAATTTATCGCAGCCATATTAGTTGGCTTGGCAGAAACATAGAGACCTGACTTCGGATGTACGTATCTTGGTTATGAGTTTTGGCATTTCTCGCAGCTATACTAGTCGGCATAGCGAGAATTCCAGACGACATGATTATAGAGGTACATGCCCCAGTTATAGAATCTATCGTTTATCGCAGCCTGGCGTACTGGCATGGTGAGGACTCTGAGTGACATGATTTTGGACAGACGATATGATTATCAGATTATATTTTGAGAAGGTTTTTAAACATATCATCTCTATCGTACCCTTCTGTTGTTATAAATTGTATTCCATCACCAAATAACTTAGAAGTAAGGATATTTAGTTTTGTAGAGCATATTCATATGTAGTTCATTCATAGTGTGATTATATGATGACTTATAGAGTGTCTGTACCCTAGAGATGATAGTTAGCATTAGTATTAGAATAGTATCCCATTGTAGATGATTTCTCTGTTATTTATAATACCTACCAGTTTCCATGGAGGATGTTAGTCTGCTCTGTAGCCTTGATAATTTATTATTATTTTCCTTTGTCCTTTCCAGTAAGGCACCCATGACTAGAGCCTGTCCTTGAGTATAGTTATAGTTCACCTAAGACTGAGAGGTCTATATATGTAGATAGATTACAGATGATATTGGCATATGTGATATGGGTTGGTTGGTATCTATAGGCCATTATTGTATAGGATTATAGACATGTTGTTTAGCCTATTTTTGGTTCAGTTTCCTATTTTAGTTAAGTTCTCCTTGTGATGAGTTCAGGCATGATAGATCAACCTTTATAGGCAGTGTGCAGACCCTTCACTAGATGTCCTATCCTTTTCCTTATAAATTCAGTCTCCTTAGCATTATTTTCTTTTGCCTATATTGATGTTTCAGACCATTCATCCTTAGCCTAGTTTCTGATCATTTGTTCAGTTCCTTATAAGTTTAGTCTACTTTAACCCTTGATGATCAGTTATATATGTATGGATATATAGATGATATACTTAGGTTATATATAATGGGTTGTTGTTCTTGGGCTTATGTATATATGGTATTTGGGATTTATGTGCTTAGATTATGAGTATTTAGTTATGGGTGACTTGATAAGATTGGAAAGTTAAGAGTTAGTCTATTATAGAGTTTTTCTTTTTGCTAATCTCTAGTTGCCAACACCTAGATAGCTAGCATAGGTAAAACCCTAAGAAGTTGACCAGTTGATGACCAAGTACTTGGATGTTGAGAAATTGACTAGTGGTTGACCCTTGACTATGTTTGACCTAGAAGGAGTACTACTATCTTAAATTTCGAGGACAAAATTTTTCTAAGGTGGGTAGACTTGTAACACCCAGTTTTCTAAATGAGAGTAATTTTAAAATTTTGTAATTTTAATCTTTTAATTATGATATTTAAATAATAATATGATTTTTGGTGATTTTTAATTATTTTAAAACTATTTAAAACCATGACTTGTAATTTTGGTATTTTGCTAGTGTAACCCTAGAGACAGCTTGACCTAGAGCTTAGCCATGTGATTAGGGTATTTCATTTATCATTTTTATCTTGAGGGTATTTTGGTCATTTTGAATTTATTTGAATTTAATAGGATTTATTAGAATTTATTGGAATGTATGTGAATTTATTATTAATTAAGTAATTGCTTGGTGTCTTGGTAGTCTTTAACCTAGAATGGACCTAATGTAGAACCTTAGACTTAACCCATGGGCTAAGTTAGAATGGTTAACTTAAGTTGTGGCTAGAAAATATCTAGTTAGGATCTAAATAGGAGTTTTAGTTAGTGAGACTTGATTTATTGAAATGGGCCTATGAAATGTTGAACTTGATTAGCCTAGAGAAAGCCCAAAGCCCACTAACTAGAAACCCTAACCCTAATTTTATCCTTTATGACCAGCCACTAGGTCATTCCCAACCCTATAAAGTCATCTCCTCCATTTTCTTGCCTCTTTTGTAATGTTTCTACAGTTTGAAGAAATAGGTAATGTCATTTCTTCCCCAATCCCTAGATTCTTCATTTTTAATCCTTTTTCAATCTAGTCTTTTGCATATGATCCTAATGTAGCCCTATTTTGTATTCATGGAGAGAAATCTCAGGTTTAAATCAATTTGGAGCATTGAGCTTGTAAGGAGGGATCCTCATTTTGGGTATTTTCTTGAGGAAGAACAACCAATAGGTAAACCCTCACAATCACCATTAGATTTTGATTTCCTTGCATGAGTGCATAGCCCTAGGAGTCCCCTAGTAGCTAGCATAGGTTTGGTGTCGAGTCTTGTCCATTTCGTGTCCGTATCAGACACGAATCAGTGTTAGAGTGCATGTGTTTGATGAAATGCATGAATGAATAAAATCTTCTTATTTTAAATTCTATTTGAACAGATTTCTAGCCCTATGTGTGTGATTCACGAATCCCAAGCTCTGAGCACATTTTGAGCCGTGTCCGTGTCCAAATTGGACACGAACTCGCTGCACGACGCACGTACACTGTCCCCTGCTCACGTACCCCTCGTGCTCGCAGTACGTGCCACGTGGCGGGCCGCCATTTGGCATGGACGAGGGGGCACACATTGACGTGCCACCCCTCGAGTTTGACACGGCCTTGTGTCGTGTCGAGGGAGCACGGACACGTGCACCAATTCTATACTGTGCGCGCACAGTCATAATATCTGCCTTGATACGCAGTTCGTGTCCCCCGCAGACACGGGGACACTGTGCAGGCACCCTACGACCTAGCCCTATCCTAGGCGAACCTATAGGCACAAGCACGTATCCTATTTCGTGTTGTGCCGTGTCTACGAGTGATGTGCACACGTGCACGATGATTGTGTGCACAGTTTGTGTTTGTGTTTGTGTGTTGTGATTGGACACGATTCGTGTCCAGTTTCTTGGACACGAACACTTCTTCCAGACACGTGTGCACACATCCGACACATATGCACATTCAATTTAATGTTTAATTAATTTCTTACAATTTGAACTCGGGTTCTAATTTTTTCTGATACCAATGTCAGTGTAATTTGATTTTCTGAGATTTTGATGATTTTATTGGACTGTCTTGTTTGATTAATTTTGCTGTTTGGTTCACAAATTCACATCTGAAGGTTAACCTACATGTTTGGGTTTCACAGTAGCACGGGAACTTAGTTTCGAAATTTCATTTTGGGTTTTGAATGAACTGTTAACTGGCATCCTGTTATCTGAGAAATTACACACTGAATTGCCACACTCCTTCACACATTGCTACCTGTTGACACCCTCACCTTCACACACACACTTGTTGACACTCGAGCACACCCTACACTTTGAAACTCCATACACCTGACACAGCTCACACACTCACACATGTTCGAACTCACCCACACATAGAACCCCCATTCCCTTTTTCTGTATAACAGACCCTAACCCCCCTTATTGATGTAGTAAGGTTGAGTAGTGGGGTTCGAATATATATTGAGATATAATCTCAGTTTTATATGGGCTTTGTGATGATTCATTTAGTATCAAGTTGGTTGATGTGGTTACATGAATTTTGGTTCTATTCTAGTTTCGAAACAGGTTTCACATAAACTGTAAGTATCCAGTTAGGATACTTAGGATTCTCTTAATTCTTCATTCATAACTATGTACTTGTGGCATTGCATACATTAAGATTTATATTCTCAGGAATTATCAATTCAGATTTTAACCAGTGAGTTGCTGGTTCATATTTTTGAGGTTAAATCCTCCTCAGGTTGGTCATGAACTGTTTTGGGGTACATGGTAATTCCCAGATGTTGGTTGTCCTTGCATTATAAGGATAATTAGTTTCATTTCCAATTTTATGGTTTTAAATTGATTTTCATACACTGTCAAGACTGGAAATCTAAGACACCACTACACTGTCACACATTGACTGTTACACACACATGTCCCTGATGGAAACTGAACTATACATATTAACCCTTCATTCATTATGTGTTATATGAACCTAGATATAACTGAGCCTTGTTTAGCTATGTAAACTGAAATATAATTGCCTATCATTCATTACACAAACTGAAACATGTGACACATTTGCACACACACTCAAAACTAGAAATCCCTGTTCCTGAACACATATTAAGACACACTGTTTTCTCATTTAGCTCCACACACACACACAATATTGACACTCACATAATGTACCTGGATTCCTGTATCTACACACTGATTTGTTCATCATGAATACACTTTTAAGACCTGGGTTGCAAACACACTGTCACACACATTTAAATCTGAGATTGTTTTGTCATGCCTTACTCTTCTTTCCCTTTCCCTCTATAGCTATATCTAATGTATGTAGGATTGATGTATAGCTATATATAATACAGAGGCATTGTATTTAGATGATGTGTATGTATGCATGAGATAATTGGTTATGTATGTATATAGCTATGGCATATATAGTTTGAGTGTATCCTTTACACATATTTTTGTATTAACTTAAAGTAAATGTAACCTATATTTTGGATATGTAAATATATATATAACATGTTTGATATAATGTTTGAATTGTATATAAATTGATATATATAGGAATGGTTGATATAAGATATAAATGGTATTGATATGATTTTGGCATATGGTTTGTGAATAGGAGTTTGGCTAGGCCTAGTATGGACTAAACCTAGATTAGAGTTGACTAGTTGACATCATATTGACTAAAGTTGAGTAAGTGTCGACTATAGTCTAGTTTGACCTAGACAGCATGCAGATGCATTGTAGATTACATTTATCTTCCCCTGTATACATCTTGACTTGTGTTGCTCTAAATAGGAGTCAGATACCTCATCTCGGACAGTATATTCTCACAGACATTCACATCGCAGGCGAGTACATTTTCTGATCATTTCATAACTTGCTTAGAATTATATTCCTGCTCTAGTTTACCTTATTTGATGTTGTCACGATATTATCACGGATTGGTACTATATGGATCCCTACATTGAGATGTTATCCCCCCCGGGAGCATCAGATACATCATGTCGTATGTTTCATATACATCATGTATTCCTCGCTCTCATGTTATTCATGTTTCTCATGTGCTTCAAGCTCGTTCATGCTCGCTCGTGTACTCTCATGTGCTCTCATGTTCGGTCATATTTCTCGTGTATTTCATGTATAACCTATACTTCATGTTTACCCTTCATGGGCCTTCATGTGGAATTCATGTGCACTCAGTTCTGAGCCCTCATGTATACTTCATGCACACCCATCTAGGGGATTTCATGTAAAAATTATGTACGTAACATAATTTGTCTGGATCCTTGTGTATTGATTGGGGTATGGGGGAGTATAAATAGTCATGTGAACAATTCCAAAGTAGTATATCCATGTGCGCATCTTTAGTATATTCATGTGCAAATTCAGCCATTCACATGTCGACTTTGTACTCTAAATCACTAGTCACTGGTAGCTCTCTACTTATAGTAGATATTTCTATTACAGTTCTCTCTTTATTTACATCATGTTCTTTCTTTTAGTTTCATGTATCGTACTCTCTTGTATGTTTATATTTTCTAACCTGTTATGATCTACGTGAGATGTATTATGCTCGCTCCCGTCCTGACTGGACCTGTTAAAAATTTTTCAGAGGATGATGAGGAACCCTGCACCCTTACTATGGAGCTTGCCTAGATGACACTCGCGACCTGGACCCCTGGGGAGGTTCAGGCAGCTGCTGAGGATGATACCCATGCATAATATAGATAGTCTAGACTGTTCTTTCCTTTATGTTAGTCGTTGTCTTTTATTTAAGAGTTGTATTATTATGGAGATGTTGAGACTTATGTTCTTTCATTTCTGTTGTACCTCTGTCGAGGATTTCTCTATCTATTCCATCGTGCTATATCCTACCTTTAGATTGTGATTGAGTTGTACATTCTGTGATTGGCCTCCTTGGAGATTATTTTATATTATGTAGTTATAGTTTATGACCTAGAACAACGTTCTACCGCCGACACTACGGCGTAGGCTAGACGTACCCACTTCTTGTGCCCTTACTCTAGGGTACGGGTCGTGACAGTAATTCGTCCATGATCAATGAACTATCTCTGCATGACCAAATACCTGGAGATATCTCCAGGTCCTCAGGGGACATAATTGGGTACAAAAAATATGCCAAAGTAACAGTAAAGAAAGAATATAAATACTGAAGGTTATCTACCATAGCCATCTAAGTGAAATGCACATGAGAATACCTTTCGTATATCCTTCTTCAATTACTGAGGCTCACAAGCAACTCAACACTCACACCGAATGCACTGCCTTTTGGTACTTGCACAAATGTGTCATGATAACAATAAAGCTTGGGTATAGAGACAGTAGAAAATGAGTCAGGTAGCAACCAAGTCCCGGCTATAGAGACAAGGCCAAACGTGTCAAGGTATCCTGATATAACGGTAATGTTCTTCCCACCCTATGTTCTAGTAATATTAAGTCGAGTCATATCAAGTCAAGTAGATCTTAAGTACAAGTAATAAAACTTGTAGCCTATCACGAAGTTCGTAACCACGAATATCTCATTTAGACTCCGTATCATGATTGTGTCAGTGTCCTACAATCTATTATGTCAATAAAACATAAAGAAAATGCATAGCCATGCCTAGTATTGACACCCGATATCTACATACGGACATCGGCATCCGAATACCATTCAGACGCTAAGTATCAACCAATCCTATATACACAATGATCATGTACAAGAAAATAAATATACGAATAAAAATAGAATAAATATACTGAAACATTGGCAAGGTACACTTGCGTGTAACCTCCAAATATGAATACAATGGTCCGACTCCAAGATCCTCGCTAATAGCGTCACGTATACCTAGGAAAGTAAATCTAACTATCAATAATATATCTATGATATATTACATACTATAAATAGAGTTACCATATATAGTTCCAATAGATATATTCTCCTAAACTAGTCCCTACTACACATAGGACCAATCTAACATATGTGGTACCAAATCAACTTTAATAAATAATATTTCTATAAAGTAAAAATATAATATTTATTTCTGAAAAAAATTATTAAAATATTTATAATCGTATTTAGACTATATTCCTCATAAGCAAAACTAGTATCAATTACTATATTAGTCACATTACATATTTAACTCAATTTAGCATATATAGTATTAAATCTACATGATAAAGTAACATTTTTAATTAAAAATATCATATTTATTTTTGGAAAAATAGTTTTAAATATTTTGTAATAATATTTGGTGTATTCTATTCATATATAAATGGCTAACGATATCTCATATTGATTCTACATCAATAGTCATTGACTTGGTCTATTAATCCGGTGCATGAAACGTTAATTTCTTAAATATTAGTTCTGAAAAAATACTAATAAATATTTAAAAAATATGTTTTCCATATCAAAACATGCGTAACAATTATTTGGATAAGTCTTATGAAGTTCCGAAGCATATGGACACATAACCTACGAATTTTTGGTGTTCCCACATTACAACGACAAGTTCGAATTTCATTAAAATAGTATATCTCAATAAAATACTTTAAAAGTGTATTCAATAGAAATCTTAGGATGTCTAGAATTTTAATAAAAATATAGGAAGAGTCAAAGTGGTTCGAAAGTTGCCGAAAACTAGCACACGAAAGAATTGGTCCTAGCTGGACACCTTATAGCAAAATAGATGCCGCATACAACCTGTTTGGAACTGTGTGCATGGCCAATTGGACATAAAAATAGACACAAATATATTTCCATTAGTTTTGGTTTTACGAAATGGTGAGGTCGAAAAGTACTTAAAACCTGAGACGCAAAACAACTTACCTACTAGAACGAATTCAGACTTGGAATCCAACTTCGGGTGACTTCTAATATTCGCAACTCTTCACAAAGTTGCCGTGGATCCTCAAAGACTTACAAGGACGTTAGGGGGTTTCTTTATCTTTACAACGAATATTCATAGAGCATCACAAGAGGTCGAAAAGGGGTCAAAATTGTCGGTATGCCACAAGGTGCTGTCGGCGGCCAAGGTTGGAAGAGAATTTCGGGATTAGAACTTTTGGGAGGAGGTGACAATTAAAATTTTAGGTTAAAATATAAAGTTTGAGGTTTATGTATGTTAGGGTTTGTCTAAGAAAGATTTTAGAAAAGTTTGGTGAGATTGGGTTGCACCATTTGAAAGATATGCATATTTGAATCAATGGATAATTAATGGATTTTCTAATTTAGAAAGTCAATTGTTGGTTGTTTTAAATATATTGTGGCTGTAAAAAATCCTCTAAAATTAATTTAAATTCATCCTAATTAGTTATGGTAATCTATTAGGCTCAATCAAGGCTAATTGAACTAGTTCTAGGCTTATAGGGTTTACGGAATTGAAATTGACTCCTAAAAGCTATTTAATGGGTCTTGTGTGCTATTTAAAAATATAAATAGGACATGGAAACTCAATTGAGTAGGACACCATTGGCATGTGTGTAGTAGGCTCAAAATAGGACAAAATCATATATTGGTCGAATGGTTGGGATCGAATTTGGGTCTCAAATCGAAATTAGAAAATGCATCTAATTTTTACAGTAAGGGCTAAATGACAAGCTTGACCACAAAGTTGTACAAGAAATATATAGTGCAGGGGAACATGTTTGAGTGAGACATGATATATCAAAATAAAGGTGGACTCGTCTAGATTACGAATATGAAACTAGATTTGAGAAATTGATAAATGTTTTGCTTCAAAAATTAAAGCTAAGGTAAAGTACCTCTATAGTCAATATTGATTATAAAATATAGTTTAATATTAAAAATCTATATTAAATAAATAAAAATAATTAAAAATAATATCCAAAAATTAGGAGGCTTACATCTGATGTAGTATATGTTCTAACATGCATATTAAGTAGACCGGATATAGTAGATATCCTTAGATCATAATTCTTTTTCTGTACATTGGCATGTTGTATGTACCCTGCTATATCCCCTAAGGACATGATGATCTCTCCATATAGTTGCTAATGTAGAGATAGTTCGCTGATCATGGAGGTATTAATGTATCTGGCTCAGGTATTTTATCGTACTTTTACATTTATTCATTATTTCTATTATTCTATTTAGTCTTATTTTATAGACCCATATCGTTCTTCGGGTCTAATAGAATATACATATTATTGGACTGCAGACCATGATATATACTGTTCATTCTTGATATTACTTATCCTATGGATTGAGATAGATATATTTATATTTGATTGATAGATAAAATTAGAACACCAAAACAGCTTATACGTATTCGAGCCGGACTGGAGTCCACTCGATATGTAGCTGGTATGGATACGTACTCTTGGTG
This sequence comes from Iris pallida, assembly GCA_029216955.1. Taxonomy (NCBI): domain Eukaryota; kingdom Viridiplantae; phylum Streptophyta; class Magnoliopsida; order Asparagales; family Iridaceae; genus Iris; species Iris pallida. The sequence continues at coordinate 11,145,240 of JANAVB010016600.1, read as the reverse complement.
CTACGTAATTTGGGATTGGGCCTTACATTATTTTGTGGTGGCCGATGCAGGTCAGAGCATATCGTTTTGGTTACGTTACTATACCGGACGAGCCTGTACTAGGATAATGTATTAGGATCTTGTTTTCTATTGATTGTAAAAGTATAGAACAATTATATAGGAGGACTGAACTTAGACTCACAATACAAACTCGCTCGTAGAAAAAAAAGCCTAGGGACAAAAATCTAGGTACAACAATCTAAGTACGATTGTTTATTTTTGATTCTGGGGGGTGACTGTAGAGGCTTGGGGAAGCGACGGCAGCTCTGCCTTACTCCTTGGACGATCGGACGTAGCCTTGGCTCTGGTGATGAAATGCTCTCGGGATGCGTAGGAAGATTCCTTTGTGCATGCCTTTATCTCTCTGTGTGTCCAGCTGGATGGAGAGAGTCTCCTTCTCTCTGGAATTCTCCTTCTCTTTTTTCCCTAATTCTCTAGTTCTCCCGTTCTTCCCCGGTTTGCAAGGGAATGGCACCTTGCTATTTATAGAAGTGGGGGTGTGATCATTAGGGTTTGCAACGATTCCCCCTTAAAAAGTCGACGACCAATCATCTGGACCATTAATCTTGATTGTATTACATCTGGGCAGTTAATTCTTGATTGTGCCAAATCTGTATGGGCAATTAATGCTGATTGTAATAAATCTTCATAATTTGTCATGACAAGCTCGGATCTTCCGCCACTTGTTCAATTTGCTTAATTACAACAAATTTGATTTGATCCATGTAATTATGGTGATTGTACTAAACTTGGTTGTTATGATTTACGAGCAGCCATAATTCCGAGGGGATAATACAGCCACGTGTCTCAACTGTCATGAGGATTGCCACGTATCTCGTCTGACAGAGCCGCATGAGTGTGGCCTCTAAGTGAGCCGCATACAGGTAGTCCCTTCACAATCCTAGCCGTATGAAGGTAGCAGCCGCATGAAGGTGGTGGCCGCATGATGGTAGGCAATGGCATAAAGATGGCAGCCACATAAGGGAGGCGGCCGTATAAAGATGGCAGCCGTATGAAGGTGGCAGCCGCATAGGAGTGGCAGCCGCATGAAGATGGCAGCCACATGAGAGAGACAGCCGCATGAGCATGGCAACTGCATGAACATGGCAGCCACATAGGAAGCTTCGGGGTCGGTAGATCGTGCCAGCTGTAACAAAGATTTTCTTCGATTCCCTAGGAATACGCCATCATGTCAGAGTCATTATTTCGACTTTATGTCAGAGCTGTCACTTATCAGGGCTGTTATTGTCAGAGCTGCCGTGAGGACATTTAATACGACAATTGCTTTATGGCCAACTGTAGAGGAGAACTACTTAGGGCCACGTGGCTCTTTTCTGAGCCGCCTGGAGCTATCCGAGCCGCATGAGGCTCTAAAGGACTTTGAGCCGTATGCGTTTTCTAATGGATTTCTGAGCCGCATAAGGCTCCTTCTGTTTGAGCCGCATGAGCCTTTTCTTGTCATTTTTCATACTTCTACAAGACTCCCATTCAAAGTTTTTAATTTACAAAATTGAAATACTTTGAATAAGAAGCATGGCTATGTAAACTCTTCTGGTCGCATAGGGTGTTCCGACCGCATGGACTTCTTAGCCGCATGGACTTCTCAGCCGTATGAACTTCCTATCCGCATGAACTGTCTGGCCGCATAGGCTCCCTGCCACGTCTCTCTGCCACATATACGCTTCATTTATTGCCCTTGATTTGCTTTAATTTAAAGCCTTCTTTTGGGACAGGATCCCAAGGGTCAGCTTTTTTAAATATTTAGATTTGACTCGATGTCCGAAGAGTTGATTCTGTCTTTATACAGCACGCGGATTGAAGCATCCATCGGTTCATGAGCCCCCCTCCTTCTACCTATAAATAGGAGCGTTTTTGGACAGAGTGGCTTCTTTAATTTCTTCTATCTTCAACTCTTTTTGCCCTAGATTGCTGTCTTCGTCTTCTCCGATCATCACTCGACAATGGCCCCCAAGTCTTCCAAGGCTGTCTCTACTACGGCGAAGGGTAAGAAAGCAGCTTTTTTGTCGGCCATGGTGCCTGAAGTGCACCCTGATGTCCACCCCACCATTGCAGGTAAGGATGAACTCAGAACTATGGCTATGTCGCATATTTTATGCGCGGGCCTTCTTCGTCTTCGCATACTGTGCTGCGTGTGCCTCCCGAGCCGTATGGGGGTATACCCTATGTCCGAGCTGCATGAGGGTTGCATAAGCACTTTATGAACCGAACCGCATAAGGACTCTCTGAATTGAACCGCATGAAGCCCTCTCAAACAGGACCGCATAAGCCCCACTTTGGACTGTGCCGCATAAGGCCTTGCTAAGTCGTACCGCATAAGCTCATCTAGACTAGGCCGCATAAGACTTCGCTAAGCAGAACCGCATAAGCTCTTTTGACTGGGGCCGCATAAGACTTCGCTAAGCAAAACCGCATAAGCTCATCTGGATTGGGCCGCGAATCGCATGAGCTTCTCTGACTTAGGCGGTATAAGGCTGCGCTAAACCGAACCATATAAGCTCCTCTGACTTAGGCCGCATAATGCTCCACTAAACAGGACCGCATAAGCCTACGCTAATTAGTGCCGCATAAGCTTATGCTCAAACAAAGCCGCATGAGCTCAGAGTCGCATAAGCTCGTGTTTGAACAGAGTCGCATGAGCTTATGTGGACTGGACCACATGAGCCTAAAATCACTAAATGGTTTTGTTTAGCCATCTTTTAATCTTGTTTCTTTTGTCTTTCTCCAGTGAATCTGCCAGTTAATGCAGCAGGAGAGCCTCTGGTGGGTCGTGCCCAATTGGCTATGGGCTATCGATATGACCATATAGTCGAGTATGTGATGAACCAGCTTCCAAAAGAGCCTTTGGAGAATAGTCCTTTCACTTTCTCTGTGCCATAATGAACTCGGGGCAATTGGAGGGGGAATACTTGAAGCCTGCGTTCCTCTTTGGGGATGCTTTGTCTGTAAAGAACACCCGGGTGCTGGATATATCCGAGAGCTAGGACTTTGCTCTTGACAGGGTGGAGGTCGATATCCCTCCGATAGAGCGTCATTTTCCTCTCTTATGGTTCAACATGTTACCGCTAGACAGAAAAATGGTAGACTCCTTGACCCCAAGCAAGTCGGGGATGTTTATGGGAAATATCTATTACAATAGGAATTTGGGGTCAACATATGCGGGAAGGGAACCGGTCACTCGGTACGTGATGGGACTGGCTCCGGGTACCTTTATAAACGTAACGGGTCCCAACTTCACATTCTCTCAGGCTGATACCTTCTTGAACCAGCTTGCTCGCAAAGGGTCGTATCCCGTCGACCGGTTGGCGTTGCTGAACTTGATAAACCCTATCCCTGAAGGGGCTAACTTGACCACGTGGATTCTACGGAAGTATGCGACTCCCCTGCGTGAGATCGACCTCTACCACACCATTCGGGGCACCTGCCATGGTCTATCCATAAATAAGCCGTTGTTCATGGCTCTTCTGGAGATGTACAACTGGCGGACGGGAACCTTCTTCACACCGGGAGGGAAACTGGGACTTGCTCTCCACGAGATGTATGTTATCTCCAAGTTGCCCTGGGAAGAAGAAGTCTTTGAAGTGTACACCCCTACGAGCGAAGAGCTCGAGGATTTGGATCGACAGTTCCCGGGCTTTGTTGTCGTGTATCGGGAATTGTTATGTCATCACAGCATTTGTCACCAGATGGCCATCAAGAAGGATGACAGCTCGGAGGGGAGCATTCCTCATACCTGGTCCTGGGTCTCATACCTTTTTACCCTTGGTGCCTCAGGCCGAGTTTCTTCTCGAGATCCTGAAACTCATGAGGAGGTACAAAACCTGGTGTCAATTGCTAAGAGATCGAGGTCCACGGGCAACACATTTGGGAGTAAGACCGACTCCTTTAGTTATTTTTATCATGGTACTCAGCGACTGTCGAAGAAGGGGCTTTTGGCATAATTCCTGATGGTGTGGCTACAGAACTGCATAGTCTTCGGAGGGGCAGGTTCCATTGAGAGGATCAGCTGCCACTTTATCCTCCTCGCCGTAAAGCTGGTCTTTGGGGTCAGATTGGCCCTTCTTCCGGCCATGGTGTGCAGCATACACCATGGCCTTCGCGCCTTTTCTTCTAAGGTCATCGCCCGTGACACGGCGATAGATTTTGAGCGCATACAGCTGCCATACCATTATCTGATGGGGGTGGCTGTTAATGCACAACCGGTCTTTGATGAGGCCTGGAGCAGAAGATGGCGTTGCGGTTGATGACGCTTTTATTTTCCGATTCCACCATCAACCCTGGGAGTACAACACCATGCCAGGCTATCGGAGAGCACTGGCGAGAGTGGACGGATACGACTGTTTTGTGTCTGTACCTCATTTTACTGCTGAAGAAGTGAGGAGCGTATATGTTGATGGTACCGAACCTCCTCTCTTCTTACTTGAGAAAATGCTCCTTTGGCTGCGTAATATCCATCCAGCGCACCTAGTGTATCGTAACCGCAACATCGTCTACCTGGAGCCTTACTTGTCCAGCAGGTTCTCCGACTAGTTCGGGTATAGCCAGTTATTTTTTGACAGTCCCAGCTCTTGTCTGGGCTTTGAAAGTAGCGTCCTGGATGGTATCAGGGCATGGCATTATTATGACACGGTTCATACCCGAACCACCTTTTCAGTCCCTGATAGTGAGATGCCAGGAGAGATTTTGTATATGGCGGCCATATACCATGTTAAGACGAGCAAGCCTCCCGTTAATTTCGACCCGAGTACCAGCTTCATTGTGGGTATCGGCTTGGCGGAGAAGCCCAAGGGGTCTAAGACGAGAAAGAGGAGTGCGAATGCGGTTCCTGCGCCCGACTCGGAGTCCACAACCGCGGACGAAGGGAATAACGAGCTTGAGGCAGATAACTCTTCCCCTCCTATGGAAGATGCTGGGGCGGATCAGCCGCCTGTTGTGCTAGATGAGATGGTGGCGAATCAGCCGCCCGTCGCGCCTGGTCCTTCATGCAAGCGGGGCAAGTGCATGTCCACTGATGGTGGCAGAACCTACTCTATGAAGAGGGCTGCGGTAAGACGCCGCGTGTTATTCATTAAAGAGAGAGGTGAAGGTGATGATGCCGCTTCGGAGGTGGATTGAACTACAACCATCTTCTCCTTTAGTCCTTCTTTTCCCGGAACTGTTGCTTAATCATTTTTTCATTTCTCTGTAGGCGTCATAAGAAAGGGATTTCTCAGAACCAGCTGATGTTCCTAAAGTTGATCCGGTCATAGCCACTTTGGTTAGTGACATGTGTACCGATATCGTTGCTGCCGGGGTTCTTCCGGTGACGGCTGAAGCTCCTTCCATCACAGAGGTCTCCATTCAGGGCGATGTGGACCATACCGAGCCAATCTTCGAGGGTGCTGGATTCCAGTCGAATGATTTGGACCCCACTGCGTCTACCTCTGGGACTGCTGGAGCGGAGGAACCCATGGCATTCGTCTCGGATGTCGCCGGTGAGGAGGGCACGATCACTGAGATCGAGCCTCAACTTCCGCAACCCTCCCCTGGTAAGCTAAGTCAGATCTTGACCAGTGGGGAGGTTTATTTGCTCTATCATCACATCCTTCGGGTTAAGATGATTGATAGTTGCTCTGGACATACAGGTCCTGCCTCTTTACTGTCTATGACGGATATTGTCAGGGAATGCTCTGCCAGCGGGATCTAGTGGAAGGGGGCGTGCCTCCTCCTCTTCCGATTTATCTCGAGTGACCTTCCACCGGATCGAGTTCGGAAGATCAGATGGCGGCACAGCCTAGACAGGGAGCAATGGTCCCTTCATCCTCCTCTGCTCGTATGACTTCGGGGCTTGACCTCTCAGCCTTACAGAGTATCCAAGTTCTTCGGGCCGCAGAGGAAGAATTGGCCGCTGTTTAAGCATCCTTTCGCTCAGAATTTATCTTTCTTGTGGCAGGGGCAGCAAGTTCTGTTGTGTCTTCTTCGACACTGCCAGCTACACTTTCTTTGACGTCGTCCTCTACGGAAGTTCTGGATGAGATGTCACAGGATGTGGTTGACAGCTTCTACCACCATTTGAAAAAAGGAGTCGATGCTGCTGTAGAGCGGGGACCCCCTTTGCCTTGGCCCGACAATGCGCTCAGGGCCAAATTAAGATTTTTAAAACCCTTCCTGGCGAGGCGGGGATAGCTGCGCTTCTAGAGCCCAAGTTGTTAGAGGCTGATCAGCTTGTGGCCCAATTTCGAATGCTGCAGCAAGCTGATCTGTCTGCAGCAATAGATCAGGAGCGGGGCTTCCTCACCACTACCTTGGAGAAGATAAGGCTTGTGCGAGATACGTCCAAGCCGGTCATAATAAAGGACCTTGGTGACCTATCTCTCTTGTACGACTAGCTGAGTCGTCGGAGTGATGTTTGCAGAGCTCGGGAAGCGGCCGCCTTCCGTGGAGTAACCGATACAAGGTAGCAGATCCTCAAACTTCAGAAGAAGCTGGCCTTCTTGGAGTCTGAGCTTGAAGCTTCCCGTGCGAATAAAGAGTTGATCATTCAGGACGCCGAAAGGGCTTTCCGAGCTTCTGCTAACCTGGAGCGTGCTCTGAAGAAGTTTGAGGATGGCTGGCGGGCTCATGCGCACTTGGAAGATGTGGCGCTGCTGACTCAGGAGGCCGAGCGCCGGGCCAAACAGAGGTTTGAGCGGTCGACTACCTTGTTGAGAGACCGTCTCATGGCATTATGTATCGCCGAACGATAGTCGGCTTTTTTCTTCTTTTGTTTATGTTCTTCTTCTTTCTTTTTCTATCTTGTAATAGGGACATAGTCCCAAATAATATAGTACCTTGGATTTTGAATAAATGTGCATGTTTCGACTCATCCTTCATTTCTTGTATTTGTTGTGTTTGTGACGTTTGTCCTACTGGGGGACTATTTGTGGACCTGTTACTCTGGGCATACCTTGGTTTTAGGTACGGATAACAAGTTTGAAAGGGATACCTAGAATAACTTTGCGATGAGGGCATTGTGGAAGTTCTTGGTATTAAAAGAATGCCAGGGAGCAGCTGGGCTCCCAAGACATGATAAAAAAAGAGTGGCATGTACTAGAAAACTTAGTACAACATTTGTGGTCGACTGTGAACATTTATGGTCAACAGAGGACATTTGCGGTCAACAGAGGACATTTGTGGTCGTCGGAAGACATTTATGGACCTATTATCCTTGGCGTACTCCAGTTGTGGGTACAGATAATAAGTCGAGAGATAAACCAACATACTTACTCAGAGGTAATGAGGACGTGGTAAATATGAGGGTTTCTTCGATGGAGCCTTCCCACTCAGAGGTAATGAGAACATGACAGGAGTGGGCTCCATGAAGGGGTACATAGAACAACTCAGAGGTAATGAGGACATGAAAGTTCAATGTGAGAGGACGATTTATTTCTGATGGAAGTGAAACAACTCAGAGGTAGCATCGACATGGTTGTCTTAGAAAATTTGTAGAACTGTTACCCTTTTTGTGCACTAGAAGTGCGGGTAGTGGATCATGAGGAAGGAGCTCTTTTTAGGAAGAAAGTTCAGAGGTATGATCATACGTGACTTACTACCCAAAAGATGCGATATAGATTGACCAGGATTGGAGTTCAGCGGTACCTGCGGGAACATAACTCGACAATCTGGAAGATTTGGAGGCAGAATGTGAGTTCAGCAGTACCAGAGGGTACATAACTCTACAATCTGGTATATTTGGAAGCAGAATGTAAGTTCAGTGGTACCAAAGGTACATAACTCTACAATCTGGAATATTTGGAAGCATAATGTAAGTTCAGTGGTACCAGAGGGTACATAACTCTATAATCTGGGATATTTTGAGGATGAATGTAGGTGAGTTCAGTGGTACCAAGGGGTACATGACTCGATAATCTAAGATGTTTGGAGGCCGAATGTGAGCTCAGCAGTACCAGGGGGTATATAACTCAACAATCTGAGATATTTGGAGGCAGACTGTGGGTTCAACAGTACCAGAGGGTACATAACTCAAAAGTCTGAGATATTTGCGGTATGTCATTTCAGACATAATACTTCTTTAGGAACTTGCCATTAATGGGCAACATGAGCAAGTCTCCATTTTGCTTTGCGACGCGGTAAGCTTCATTGGAGAATATAGTCTCGATGATGAACGGGCCTTTCCACTTTGTCTGGAACTTGCCAGCGGTCTTGTGAGTCATGACCATCGGCCTCCGAACTGCCAAAACAAGATCGCCTACTTGAAACATTCTAATTTTGACCTTCTTATTGAAAGCTCCGGAGATTCGGGCTTTATACAGCTCAATTCATTGTTGAGCTAACAGGCGCTTCTCGTCTAGGGCCTCCAACTCTTGTAGTCGGCGATGGTAATTATCGTCTGTCGTCAATCGATAGGTGAGGACAACGCGGAGTGAGGGGATTTGGGTCTCCAAGGGAAGAACTGCCTCACTCCCGTATACCAAGGAGAATGGTGTGTTCCCGGTGGCCGTTCGTACTGTAGTACGGTACGCCCATAAGCATTCGCCGAGCTTTTCATTCCAGTCGTGATTGTTTGATGACACGAACTTCTTGAGAAGCTTGATGATTGTTTTGTTGAACGCTTCAGCCAGACCATTAACCGCTGGATTGTATGGTGTTGAAGCAATATTCTGGATTTGGTGTTTGTCGTAAAACTGATAGAAAGCATGGCTTGCGAACTGTGGACCATTATCATGGATGATCCTTCGGGACAGTCTAAAGCAGTAAATAATGTGATGCTTGAGGAAGCTGATGACATTTGAAGTCTTCATTTCTGTCAACGGAACAGCCTCCACCCATTTGGAGAAGTAATCTATGACTGCGAGTATGAAGCAATATCCTCTGGACGAAGGTGGAGTGATCGGACCAATGATGTCCATTCCTCATGCTTCGAATGGCCAGGTGGCCACTATGGGATGTAGAAACTCAGATGGCTGGTGGATGAAATCTGCGTGGACTTGACAGGCTTTGTATTTTTGTGCATATTTATTTCATCTACAACCATCGTGGGCCAATAATAGCCCATTCGACGAAGATGATCCTGTAATTTCGGGCCAGGCTGATGGGCCCCGCAGACGCCGTAATGGGCTTCACGTACAACTTCTTTGGCTTCTATATTTGACAGACATCGAAGCAGTAGTCCATCGTATGATCGCCGATACAGCATTTTTGTTTCTGTATCATAGAAGAATCGGAGGGAACATCTTCTGATAGAAGTAGCTTCCTTCGGATTATCTGGCAGGATGTCGTAGACTACGAAGTCAATGAATGGTTCTCTCTAGTCTGGTGCTTCGTCGATTGCCAGCGCGGAGTAACTCTGAACACATTGAATATTATTCCTGGGAAAGACTATGGTCACGGCCTATGATGTCAACCAGATGATGAACATGATTCGAAACTGCTAAGGAGCGACGAGACCTGCTAGGGCGTCGGCTTCAATGTTCTGAAGCCTGGGAACATGTTCTATAAAGAACCCTTCAAAGGACGAAATGATGTCCATCATTATTTGGTGATAGGGGATAATGTCTTCATGACGAACTTCGTATGAGCCCCGGATCTGGTTAACGATTAGCTGCGAATCGCCGTATGCTTCAAGATACTCTACCCCCAGATCCTTTGCATATCGGAGGCCAATGACCAGAGCGTTGTACTCGACCACATTGTTTGAGCAGGACTCCGTGAGGGAGTAAGCCCGATTGATCACCAGCCCGGAGGGAGAAATCAGTACCACTCCAACTCCAGCGACGATGTTGCCCTTGGGCCCCGTTCTGGAAGCACCGTCGAAGAACATTCGTTATACGGTATCATGAGAGGTCACATTTGAATTGGCGACCTCATCTGGAATCACTTCGTCTATTCTGGTTGACTCCGAACCTGGATGAGCCGCTAAAAAGTCTGCAAGAGCTTGACCATTAACCGCTTTCTGTGGAACGAAGATCATGTGGTAGGGGATAGTAATATCGCCCAGGTAGCGAGGCGAGAGCTGAGTGCACCTGACTTAGTCATGAGAACCCTAAGGAGATTGACTCTTGATATGACATGGATGGTTTGCCCCGTGACGTAGTGTCGCATCTTCTGAATGGCAAAAACCAGAGCAAGGCACTCCTTTTCTACGATAGTATATCGATGCTCCGGCCCCATCATCATTCGGCTGGGTAATATATAGCTTGCTTATGGCTTGCATTATTGTCTTGTGCTTGTAGAGCACCGAGAGAATGCTTCATAGCTCGCACATAGAGCAGGAATGGTTTTCTAGCAACCGGAGCCACCAGGTCTGGAGGGTTCGTCAGATATTCTTTGATGTTGTCGAAGGCGCACTGGCATTCTTCGTCCCACACGAAAGAAACGCCCTTCTTCATGAGGTGGGTGAATGGCTGACATCGCCCGGAGAGGTTAGAGATGAACCTCCTGATGTAGGCCAGCCTTCCTTGAAGGCCTTAGAGTTCACAAAGATTTCTCGGGGGACCCGTCTCCATAATTACCTTCGTCTTCTCAGGGTCTATGTGGATACCCGGGGAAGTAATGAAACCCAAGAACTTCCCGCTGGATACGCCCAAGAAGGATTTTTTGGGATTTATTTTCAAATTGTGCATTCGCATCAGGTCGAACACTGTCCTCAGGTCATGCATATGATCTTCCTTAGAACGGTTTTTGACGGCAATGTCATCGATGTAGCATTCCACTATCTTGTGCAGGTGGTCTCTAAAGATGATGCTCATAGCTCTTTGATAGGTGGCGCCAGCGTTCTTTAAACCGAAAGGCATGACTGTGTAGCAGTATATGCCAATTGGTGTTCGGAATGATGTATGCTTTTCGTCATCAGGGAATATCTTGATTTGGTTGTACCCCGAGAAACCATCCATGAATGACATACGCTCGAAGCTGTAGGTATTGTCAATCATGATGTCTGTGATAGGAAGGAGGAACTCATCCTTAGGACATGCCTCATTCAGATTATAAAAGTCGATGCAGATTCAAATTTTTCCATTCTTCTTGAGGACTGGTACTATGTTGGCGACCCAGTCTGGATGTTGTTCCTCATGGATGAAACCACTGGTTATCAGTTTATTGACCTCAGCTTCAATGACATTCATGACGTCGGGACGGAACCGTCGTTGTTGTTGCTTGACCGGTTTTGCATCCGGACGGATGTTGAGTTTGTGAAGTACAACCTCGGGATTCAGTCCTGACATTTCTTCGTAGCTCCAGGAGAACACGTCGATGTATTCTCTGACGAGTTGTAGTAGCGATTCCCACTCTTCGCCTGTCAGACTCTTGCTGACGAAGGTGGGCTTTGGAGAGGACTCATCACCGAGATCAACTTGTACTACCTTATCTTCGGTGGGAGGCTCTCTTTGTTCGAACCGCTTCTCCCATTGCGCGTCCAGTTGTGTGCCCACGGCTCTAACTCAAGAAGTTCAAGAATGTCTTCATCTTCTTCGTAGGCGTCGACAAATGCCATATTGACGGACCAGACCTGCCTGAGCATGTCCCCAATGCTGACGTCTAAATCAGAAGTTGGTGATCCGGTTGAGTGTGAATGCCAGTCGCATTCCTCATCTGAGCTTTCTGGGGTCGTTGCTGGTGTAACATAACCTAGCCCACATCTGGTCTTGTTGTAGTAATTCCGTGGTTTCCCAGCCGGGACCGACAATTGTAAGGGTAGCCGCCGTCCAGTGCTGTAGTTCAAGTCTGGTATAGTTTCCAGATCATACCCCTGTTTTTGCATGAGGTACTTGGATCGAGAAATATACAGATAAAGGGGCAGTCTCCTGGTGTCGGATTCGAGATCAACTTCTTCTACCGTGAAGGGTTGTGGGTCATTCTTCTGGCCAAAGATGATTGGATGATCCTCTCCCTCGATTATGCGGTAAGCGTCTTCCACTAGAGTAAGTTGGTTTGCGGTGTAGACATTTATCGCCTGTGTGTGCAGGTGGGTGCCTATACCGTGTTCCATGGCATACATTATACAAAGCTTATTAAGCTCGAGGTAATTCAAAGATAGCCCTTTATTGATGAAATAAGGTATCTTTTCTAGTGGGATAACATCATCTGCGGATGGAACATCAGTGTGAACAGCCACATACTTGGCCAGCTCTGGCTCTGCTTCAACCACCCCCTGTGTCAATGTAGATTGGAAGGATGACTTGGGTAGCTTAATCATTAGGGGCTCCATGGGTGGAGCAAAACTTGGAGTCATTGGCATACTAGCTACCCCCAGTTTGGTGCTTGGTGCTGGGCGGGGGATTGTTGGCTCGCTATCCGTCCTTGACTTAGCACTCGGCTGCTGATTAATTCTGGAAAGACGGATCATCATCGGCTTGACAGAGGGATTGCGCTCCTCTATTTGTTGCTGACTCACTCTAGGCAGCCTGATTGTCAGTAGCTCTATCGTGGGTCTTGGCGCTTGGCCAGACCTTGGCAGTCAAATTATCATCTGCTCCTCCTATGCAGAGAGGCTGATTGCGTCCTTACGCAGAGTGGCTGTAAGGGGTGTAGTTCTGCCAGGTTTGCAGGCTTGGAGGTGGATCGTTAGAGGTCCTTCCTATCCAATTGCTGTCTCAGTTGGAGCTTGAGTATCTTCTTCGACAAGGTACCTTTTTGACTTCTCATACAAGCATGAGTCGGAGTAGTAAGATTCAACCCCTTTAAAGTGGTCGATGTCGGCAAATTCTGTCCTCACGAAGCTATGTTTATCGACGTACTTGAAGCTTTGGTGCAGTGTAGAAGGCACGATCATGTAATCATGTATCCAAGGATGCCCCAGGAGAATATTAGGAAGTATCCGCATCTATGACATAACAGGTCACTTCTGATTAAAGATCGCCGATTTGGTATTTCAGACGAATCTTTCCAATCGGATAGCATCTACCTGAATTGAAACCGCTAATGGCAGTACTTGTCGGCGTTGTACCCAGTATAATACAGAGGGCAATCATACAGGTTGGTCTTCATAAGAATATCCTGTAGAGTGAAGACAATGTTGGGCATTACACCCGTACAAGCGCTATCTTGAAGATCTGCAGGCGAATTCTCCCCAGTGAGATTGGACTGAGCCAGATATGCGTCGACATTTTGGAGTGCCTCGATCAGTGCGATGCGAACATCTTTGGAGAGTCTCAGGAGCTCGTATAGTGACAATTTGGCCGATGTGTTGGCCAATTATGCCAAGATGTCAAAGTTGTAAGGCCTCTCCAGCCCCTGGATACCTCTTTTCGGAGCGGCTTGTCAAAGCGAGTCTCCTTCGGCCTAGGCTTGTCGGTCGTCGAAGGCTGAGAAGGTCCTGGGGCATCAGCAGCTATCGACAGATGATCTTCAGCCGAGTTACCCGGTGGAGGTTGTGTTTATGCGTCGGATCGGTAACAACAACAGTAGTTTCTTCGACCTCTACCAAGATTGTACGGCATGATTTGACTTTCCCACTCTTCTTCTTGTTGGAAGCGGATGGTGCGGACTGAGTTACTTCCGGTACCAGGTCCGTGTGGACCCACATGACCTCCCCTCGTGATGTGGTAAGGGGCACTAGACCAGCAGCCTGGTCTCGGGGAGGTGAAAGGTTAGCGACTTCCATTCTTGTCCTGGGGACGGACACTACTCCATCTTGAGTCTTCATCGGAGGAAAGCTGCCAAATTGTACTGACACCATGTTGGCTGCTACGGTCACCTCTTCGAAATCAATAGCCAAGGCCTTAGAATCAATGAGTTGCTGGATGTATCGCTTCAGTTGGTAGCAGTCTTGTGTAGCATAATGGACATAGCGATGATCGTGGCAGTACTTGGGGCCTTCCATCTCTGCAGGACGAGGTTCACGTCTTAAAGGAGAGAGCTAGATTCGACCTTCTTGTATGAGCATGTCCAAGATTGGCTTAACATGGCCGTCTTCAAATGAATAGGTCATCTGAGGCTACTGCTTCTCTGTCGGCTTTGGTTCAGACTTAAGAGCTGTGTCGGCCACTATAGCCTGTTTTCTCTTGTTGTCTCGATTGTTGGAGGGGTTACCACCATTACTGCTGTTAGTGTTAGGGTGTTTGCCCTTATCCTCTCCTTCCGAGACGTGTAATCCCAGTTGGCGGGCTTTCTTCAACTTGTCTTCTGCGCTAGTGGCGCTGATAATGAAAGTCTTCCAATCCTTAAATTGACTTTCGCCCATCCATAGGCTAATTGTGGGAAGCAGCCTCTTTTGGCAAATTTCAATCAAGGAGGAATCGGAGTTACCGGAAGGCAACTTTATCGCGGTTTGACGAAACCGTTCGATATAGTTCCTAGTCAGCTCCTTTTCTCCCTGGACAACGTCCATAAGGGTGCACATCGCCACGTCTTGTCCTACTTCGTAGAACCTTTCCAGAAACACGCGTTTGAAGCCAGCGAAGGAATGGATGCAGTTGTTTGGCAAGTTGCGGTACCAGTCAAAGGCGACCCTTCCAACGCTCCAATGAACTGCCGTGTGAGAATGGCGTTGTCATGAGGCAGATGGTCGGTTGTGACTTCGAAGTAGGTGATGTACCTGCTTGTAGATGTCTTCCCATCATACGGATTAATGTTGAATGGTTTATATCTTGGTGGGAAGGGCACATCTCTTCATGCAATAGGATACGGTTGTCGTATCCTGAGGTCCTAGCAGTTTTCTCGGGCGTAGAACATGGCCCGAAGCACCTGGACCTCTCTTCTTGCCTCCTTGGCCTCGTCTGCAGCAGTGGGAGCCGATGTTGTTGGAGGATTTTCGCCTGGGTTTGGTGCAGCGGAGTTTGAGTCCGTATTGACCGCAGGACCCAAGCTTATTTGGCCAGGCGTCCTCCCTTGCAGAGTTGGAAGGGCCACTTTGATCTCGTCCACAGACTTGACCAAGGCGTATAGTATGGCCTCGAGAGTGTCAATGCGTTGGTGATCACTGGAACCATCTTGGTTGCTGTCTGTCATGAATACCGTCCTCACATGAGGAGAGATGGAAGGGAGGGTGGAAGACGCGCCCTCTGAATCATACCCTTGTACAGAGAAGTTGTCAAGGTATGTGGGAATGTTCTCCTCTGGTTCGGACTCAGAAGGAGTGGTACCCCCAGCTTCAGAGCTTTCCTCGTCATGAGAGTTTTAGATATCCTCGGGGACGTCGGAACCTGCTGCGTCTGTTCGGGAAACCGTTTCCTCTGGATTATCTTCTTGGAATACCGGGTTCTTGCGGATGTTTGGAGGAGTGCTACCCCTAGCTCCAGTGCCTCCCAGAGATGTGGACGACGATTCTCCAAGCGTGGCAAATTTTGTCTTTGAGCGAGTACCTTGGAAAACTCCTCCTGTGGCAGTCGTGGACAACCGCTTAGAAGAGAGTTTCTTGGTTGAGATTTTAGGACTGGAGACGTTTGTTTTCTTTCCTCTTCCGCTACCAGGGATCCTCTGAGCAGAATTACAGGAGGCGACGAGAAGTGCCTTATCTCCTGAGCTTGGGTGTTGCAGTCGTCGAAAGACGGATTGCCTATCCTCTTGTGTGGCCGCCTTGCTACAGCAGCAGTTGACATTGACTTGAGTGCAGTAATGTCCAGGAAAGGTCTCTATGCACACCGAGGCTTCTTCACTTTCTTTACGCTTGTGAAGGATCATGTCACGCAGGTCAGGTGCATCTCGAGCAACCTTTACACCCGATTTGTGGGCCCGAGAAACCCAAGCATTCGATTGTATTGGAACCATGCTTGCTCCCTGATTGTTGGAAGACTTTTGGGAACCACTTTATCCGTTTGCCGTCGGAGGCTGGACTCGAGTGGTTCGGAACAACTTTCCATCGGAGGCCCGCACAACATTGAGCGAAGCGCTCGGATGGTCAGAGGTTGGGACAGCTGACTGAGCTCGTCGAGCCCGCGCTGTCCTAGACTTCCTCGCTCTAACACCCGAGGGTGCATAGTAAGAGGAGTCCAAATGGTGCTGTACAGAGTCTGGCGCATTCTCTTGGGAGAATCTTGAGTCAGAACCGCATGAGAGGCGATCAAAGACTGACCGTGAGCCGCATGGAGCAGATGGTATACGACTGGGATTGGTGGCCATGCAGGCTGTCTGCATGCGGCTAGCATGTGTGGCTGCATGACCCTTCTGTATGCGGCTTGGAGCGATGGCCGTGCAGACTGTCTGCATGCGGCTAGCATGTGTGGCCACATGACCCTTCTGTATGTGGCTAGGAGCGGTAGCCACATAAGGAGTCTGCATGTGGCTGGCAGTCGTGGCCGCATGAGCTTCCTTCATGCGGCTGAGAGTTTTTGCCGCATGAGCCTTCTGCAAGCGGCTGGCTTCTGTAGCTGCATGAGTCTTTATGCGGCTGACGTCCCTATGCGGCTTCTTCTTAGACCCCACAGAGTTTCTCTTTGCCCCTGCAAGTCCAGCATCGTAGTATTTTCCTCTGTCGGACTTGGGAACAGCAGAGTCCTCTATAGTCTGAAGTGGGGCCGCAAGAGGATCTTTTTCGTCGTCTTGGGCAACAGAGAGTACTCCTTCGAGAGTTTGGGAATGAGCGAATGATTTGGGCCTCCACTCTCTGCGGACCTTCTTCGTACGGGCTCGCCGTTGGACCAGGCCAGCGCTCCCGTCGGAGAGCATTTCTTTAAACGCCTGCTGGTTGAACCGGGCGACCAGCATTTGTTGAGTGGAGCCAAGTTTGGCTGCGTCCGATTGCATCACCAACTCCTCAGCCGTAGAGAAGTTAGTCCCCAGCAGAGTTGCCATCGTGTTTGCCATTGATTGTAAAAGTACAGAACAATTATATAGGAGGACTGAACTTAGACTCATAATACAAACTCGTTCGTATAAAGAAAGCCTAGGGACGAAAACCTAGGTACAACAATCTAAGTACGATTTTTTATTTTTGATTCTGGGGGTGACGGTAGAGGCTCGGAAAAGCGACGACAGCTCTGTCTTACTCATTGGACGATCGGACGTAGCCTTGGCTCTAGTGAAGAAATGCTCTCGGGATGCGTGGGAAGATTCCTCTGTGCGTGTCTTTATCTCTCCGTGTGTCCAGCTGGGTGGAGAGAGTCTCCTTCTCTCTGGAATTCTTCCTCTTTTTTTCTCTCTAATTCTCCAGTTCTCCCCCCGATTTGCAAGGAAATGGCACCTTGCTATTTATAGAAGTAAGGGTGTGATCATTAGGGTTTGCAATGATTCCCCCTTGAAAAGTCGACGGCCAATCATCTGGACCATTAATCTTGACTGTATTACATCTGGGCCACTAATTCTTGATTGCGCCAAATCCGTATGGGCAATTAATGCTGATTGTAATGAATCTTCATAATTTGTCATGACAAGCTCGGATCTTCCGTCACGTGTTCAATTTACTTAATTACAACAAATCTGATTTGATCCGTGTAATTATGGTAATTTTACTAAATCTGGTTGTTATGATTTGCGAGCAGCCATAATTCTAAGGGGATAAGACAGTCACGTGTCTCAACTGTCATGAGGATCGCCATGTGTCTCGTCTGACAGAGCCGTATGAATGCGGCCTCTAAGTGAGACGCATACAGGTGGCCCCTTCACAATCCTAGCCGTATGAAGGTAGCAGCCGCATGAAGGTGGTGGCCGCATGAGGGTGGGCAACCGCATAAAGATGGCAGTCGCATGAGGGAGGCGGCCGCATGAAGATGGCAGCCGCATGAGGGTGGCAGCCGCATGAAGATGGCAGCCGCAAGAGAGAGGCAGCCGCATGAGCATTGCAGCCGCATGAACGAGGCAGCCGTATAGGGGGCTTCGGAGTCGGTCGATCATGCCAGCTGTAACAAAGGATTTCTTCGTTTCCCTAGGAACACGCCATCATGTCAGAGTTATTATTTCGACTTTATGTCAGAGCTGTCACTTGTCAGGGCTGTTATTGTCAGAGCTGCCGTTAGGTCATTTAATACGGCAATTGCTTTGTGGCCAGCTGTAGAGGAGAACTACTTAGGGCCACGTGGATCTTTTCTGAGCCGCATGGAGCTATCCGAGCCGCATGAGGCTCTAAAGGAATTTGAGCCGCATGCGTTTTCTAATGGATTTCTGAGCCGCATAAGGCTCCTTCTGTCTGACCCGCATGAGCCTTTTCTTGTCATTTTCCATGCTTCTACAGATCTCAATTAAAAACTGCTATTAAAGTTCATTTGGCTTCTTCTATCGCCCTTGAACCTTGTGTTTATAATCGAATGAGCCTCTCTTGAACTCCTTGTGCCAAATTCATCTTTTTCGATTCTGGAAAGACAAATATCTGGGCTTAATGAACTATTACAATTCTAGTATGTGATAGAGGTAAGATGGATAAAATATTTTAGCGGATAACTATTTTAGAACGAGGGGGATTGATATAGACACCTATACTAGATGGACCGAGTAGGTAAGAGTGGCATCTTCTGCTGTAGAAATTCTCACTTAGAGAATATAGAAAGCCTTGTTTGATGGGACTAGATAAGTAGCTAAGATGGGTAGAACTTATAGACATTTTCATAAATTAGAAGTTAGAATAGTGTGCATTAGAGGACTTAACCCTCACGAGAGACCATAGAACCATTAGATCAAGTCCTATTATCTTTGCTTATAGCTAGATAGAGTTTTGAATAGAAGTTTACCTGATTAACATGGGTTGATTAGGAAAATGCGGAAGGCTCATCGATCATAAAGATTCAAGTGAGTAATAAAACAACTTAGAGAAAGATGTAGTTGGATTTTTAGATTTAGTTACAGTTACTAATCAAACTTGCAGTGCCAACTTAAAAGACAATATCTAATAGAGCCCGAGGATCACTTCACGATAAAAATGATTTGATGAAGCGTGATATTCTTGACTAGATGAAAACTTTTAATCAGAGTCAGAGTGTAATGGATTTTGAGAAATTTTACGTGGAAGATATAGAAATCATGAATATAATGCATATATTAGGGAGAAGAAATTTTCTTGGATAGTAGCTTAAAGGATCTACTTGTTGGCCCACCGGTCATGATCATACCTAATTTTGATAATCAATGTCAACTTTGGTCAATACGTAAAAAAAAATATACAGCTACAGATTTCAAGTCAGAATGACTTCTGCACCTACTGCTACAAGCTATAAACACCGCGTCGTCATCAAGAACCAAAATTGATGGAATCAAGATCAAGACTTTTACATATATTTTTTCTGTATTTTTATTTTATTTGAGTCTAGGAAAATATAAGATTGATCAGGATAGGTACTGGCTTAACTGTTCTCAGTCTACAAAAATATAGCCTAACCTATCCACAATCAAAAATCCACAATCAAAAGTAGCGTAAAATCCAACAATTTGGCCCAAAACAGTTCTATCAGAACTCAGGCAGAACTCGGCCCGAGTTCGGTCAGGGAAGTTCTAACTTATTTTTGAATTCCCTTGATATCTACAACCAACATTTGAATGCGAGATTTTTGCGTCCGAACTCTGCCTGAATTTGGTTCATAAAAATGTACTATAAATAGAGAGGAACTTTCATATTTTTAAATCACTCAATCATTCATTCTCATTCTCTTCTCTATTCTTTTAAAGTGTTTTCTATGAGCTACACTTTCAAATCTAGCCTATACTACTCTTATCCAAGACAGTACAGTTTCAATTAAATCTAGAGTTTGGTTTTGAAGAGTTGTATCGGAGGCTTTTTCAAAAAACGTTCCAGTTTCGATCGCCTTCTGGTGTCAGTCTTGCACTCGTCGCCAAGCACGATATTGTTGAAGTTGGTCGTACACTTTTCCTCAAGCACGGTGTTATAAGAGTTGCAAGCACTCAATTAAAGCTTGTGCCATAGTGGATGAATATCGAACAGGAGTATTCGAGACTTGATTAGTCCTCACGAGGGAAACCAGTATATATCGCAGTGTCACTGAGTTTGAATCCCCTTAACTCTTTAGTTTTATTGAAACTCATTTTCTGTTATTTTATTTTCTCTTACTAGCCATAGTACATAATTTTTTAATTATGATATTTATTTTGTTGCATATGCACACACTCTATTCACCCCCTCTAGAGGTTCTCAACGGTCCTGCAATTGGTATCAGAGTAGGTTTTACATATACGTGACCACCTAGAGAGTATATATGGTAGTTGTTAAATCTATATTCAATGGTGAAGGGCAGTCCACAAATATACCCCTGCCATTTTATAGAGCGAACTATATGTATTAGAAAACAAAGATGAGTTTCTTTCTTAAGTTACAAGACTTCTATCTTTGGTCGATAGTTATAGATGTTTACAAGAAATTGCCTAGAACAGTGATTGATGGTATTTTAATAGACAAGTTCCATGACAAATATACTGAGCATAAGAAGACACATGCTAGTCTAGATGCACGAGCCATCAATGCTCCATTATGTACAGTTAATAAAACTGAGTTCAATCGCGTATCTACTTGTGCCACATCTATTGAAATTTGGAAACTTTTTGAGGTAACACATGAAAGAACTTCCCAAGTGAAGGAGTCCAAGATCAGTAGATTGACACAAGAATATGAGGCATTCAAGATAAAACTGTTGAAGCTCAAAAAACATTTGGCGCCAGTCAAAAAATGGCACCAACATCAAGGAGGCGCTGGCCAATAGTTTGTGCGAGACTCAGGTGGCGCCAACTATTGGGGTGTGCCACCTCCACGTGGCAGGCTTCCTCGAGAAGCTGTAACAGTCGCAATGATGACTAACATCTCGTTAGACGAAGCAAATCTCTTCGAATCTCAAGAAGCGTGGCGCTCGAGGAAACTGTATCAGTTTTTTTAATACTAATAGCTAGCTCATGCCAGCTATTAAGTGGCACAAGGTAATCAATGATGACAGAAACTGACAGGCTAACTAGGAGGTGCCAGTTATGAAATTGTGCCTGGCGCCACCTATCAAGCTGGCATCACCTAATTCATTTTTATCTAGAAGTCAAGTGATGTGGCGTGCATGCCACTAATCTTGAAGAATGTGTCCACTATACTGCCCACGACCACGAGCATCTCTCTCACAGAATGCCACGCGTCCCTAGCAGTTCATGTAACCGTTCGTACAACTGGAAAGATGGCGCGCAAAATGCAGTACGCACAATTCAGAATAACTACTTAACAGTTATTTCAGAACTCTATAAATAGAGTTTCAAATCTCTTGCAAGTCATGACTACTGATCATAATCTCCTGCTAAAGTGCAGATGCATTCTCTAGAGGCTTGTGTCTTCGATATCACATCGTCCAAGGGATCAATGATCGTCTTCTGATCAGATTCCTACAGTTGTACTTTCCCAAAAATCAATTTATACTAATTGTACTTCTTTTTCTTAGTTTATAAATCAAACTTTTATTTTTGTAAACAAAATGGCGACTCGGCTGGGGAAAACTTTCTCCTCCGATGTGAAGGTGACAACTCAATGTGATACCGCGTCGATCAACAAGACGTAGAAGACCTTGGTCGTCCAAGTTGACCAAACAGCCTATGAAGCTATGATCAGTGCTGGGGGATACAAGTCGGGCTACTATTGCTACCAAGAACAAGGCGTGTGCCATTTGGACTCCGAAGTCCGTCAAAGCACCAATCACAGCTTCTGCGCAGACTGCGCCAACTGCTGCCTTGGCGCAGAACAAAGGGAAATACCCGTTGATTACTCCCTCTTCCTCTTCAGCTCTGAACTTAGGAGAGGACATGTCCATTTCTTCTCCTGTGCAGAACCAAGGGAAGCGACCTTTGGCCTTTCCTCATGCTTCTGTACAGACTGTGCCCACTACTGCCCTTACAAAGAACAATAAAAACGCCTTTTGGCTACCCCCTCTTCTTCCCCAGTTCTAAACTTGGGAAAGAACATATCTATTTCTGCTCCTACGTAGAATAAAGAAAAGCGCCAATTGGCCTTTCCTTATCCTTCTCCAGTCCTTGACTTGGTAGAAAATACCGCTGATTGTGCCCTTACGCCAATCACTACTCAGACTCTTTTGAACAAGAGTTCTAATTATCTTGATAGAGACAACCAAGTCTCTGCCAAGAAAGTAAATTCTGCTCATTGGCGCCATACTAAACGCGCTGGAGTTGGGTGCACAGTGCAACAAGACATATTTTCTACTCCTAAGCACCAACCAAACCCAAATCAGGATCTGCCAACTTTGCGTATATCAAGGTCCAAACAGAGAAAATTGATGGTGTCCCAAACAAACACACAGGAGGCGCACCTTCTTGACATGCGCGCCTATCTCAACAGGCACAAATCAGAGCCAACTTCATCAAGCCACAGGGTGCGCTAAGTGCAGTCTGCGCCAGCTACTGATCTGCACAAAGTGAAGACTTCTAAAGTCAAGGACCCCCTCACCTATGCCAATCAGCTCAGCACTTCCTTGTACACCCAAATGACCGAACATCTCAAGAACATGAACCATGTTCCTAATATATTCCATGAATATGTACCCTTTTCTTCTTCTTAGCCTGTTAGGGTAACCGATCTCCGCGAGATTCTTGTACAAAAGCGAAAGATCACAGGTCCGTTTCATGTATTTGCTGTAACTCCACCTACGGAGCATCGTTGTAATCATGAGATAGTGATTAAGTGTTGTTGTCAGGTAGCAAAACGGTCTATTTTTGACCGTTTGAACTATCCTTAATCTCCTAAACTGATCATAATAGTAGATGGAGATTTATCTCCCGCAATAACCACATGCAAGGAACTCAGGACTGCTTCCCATGAATCTCAAGCACAATGCTGCTGTAAATCAGCCAAGAAAACTATTTTCGACTGTACGAATTACAATCGTTCTTCTAACATACAAAGTTACCCTCCTAAAGTGAATATAGTTGATGAAGACGAGTTACTATTTGCTTCGGTCAGCATGACATTTCATAGTACTGGAGGCGAAAAGCGTCCGAGACGCAATGCTTCGCGCAACCCCAGTCAACAATACTTGGATCAGATCTGTGAGTCTGAAGAAGGAGTCTATAAACGTACCAGATTAAGAAGCCGAGAAACAATCGGTCAAACGAATCTTCCTTCCAACCGAGAAATAATTGGTCAAAGGAATCTTCCTTCTGACCAAGAAACAATCGATCAAAGGAATCTTCCTGACTCTGACCAAGATTCCCTCAGTCAAAGGGATTTTCCTATCCCTTATCCTGGAGGTAGTTCCTTGTATAACTTTGATACCGATAGTGAAACCTCCGAACGGACCATCTTTGCACCAGCTCTTCTTCAGTGGCCAGAGAAGTGACTGCCTATGTCATTAATGAAGAACAAGACACATCCAGTTCCGACAGTCATGAACAAAGAATCGCCTCTTTAGAAGCCAGCTTGAAAAATATGGCTGAAAGGATGCCGAGCATGCATGTTGTAGAAGTGGCACAACATATCGTTCCACCGGTTGCGAATCTAATTCCAACCCAAGAACAAGTAACGGCATCTGCTCCTACCAATACTGGCCAGGGGTACAATCTCCTCACAGTGCTACGATGCAAACTCCAAATCTTTCTGGTACTGGGGGTGGTAATCCCTCCCCCTAATACACCAAATCAGTCTACTGCTCCACAAGCATCGGGAGACGCTAATGAGGCTATAAAGCTTTTGCGTACTCAGTTTGAAGCCTTCAAACAGAAGGACGGCCTACAAAAGCTTGGAGTCAAACAACCTTATCCCATAGAGTAGAAGGAAGTTCCATTTTCACCCAAATACAAGCCTCCTACCATTATGTTGTTTGACGGCAGTACGTCCCCAAGCCAGTACCTCAATCACTTTGAGGTAATAACTAATCAACTTCAGCTGAACGATGCTCTACTCACTAGAGTATTTGTCGGATGCTTAGCTGGTGCGGCTTGCGACTGGTATCGTAGTTTGCCAGACGGTTGCATAACCTTATTTGCTGGGTTCAAACAAATGTTTCTGGAACAATTTTATGAGGGAACGAATGACATGATTATGTCAGCCCTCATCAAAATCAAACAACGGCCCAATGAGACTGCTGAACGTTTCATTGAACGCTTCCGTCGTGAGGCACTAAAAATGCCTCTTGGAACACCAGATGCTCTGACTGTAGACACATGCATATCGAATTTGCTACCTATAGTCAGTATGTGGACTGGATCCACGTAATTCCAGGACTGGCCTTCCTTCATAGTGAATGCTAGAGCAGCCGAAGAAAGTGCTGACAAGTTCAAGCAATTAGGGATCCTGATGCCTAATCTCGGCAGAGATGAACATTCTGCATCCAACAGCGGTGGCCGTCAGATTAACCGCAAAGGCAAGGAAGCCTTGGCCATCAATGTCAAGGGAATAGAAATTTTAGCCGTCAACATAGGTCAATCAACACCTACCACGACGGTACCACCACAGATGGCACCGCGCCCGAAAGAGGAATACTCCTTCGACAAAGATGATATTATGAGCATCTTCGATTGCTTGATCAAGAGCAATAAACTTTAGATGCCCGACATAAAGCGGCCAGAGAAAGTAGGTAAGACTGATCATACTAAATACTATGTGTATCATAGGTTCATTGGACACCCGACTAGAGCATGCTATGTACTCAAAGGGAATATCCAAGAGATGATTAAAGCCGGCATAATCACACTTCAATAGGACGAGAAGACTGTGACTGCCAACGTCGTCTCTTTGCATTTTGGTGACTTTCCTGCTTAACTTGTGCAGGATGGAGTCGTTCCTATCCCGAAACCTACTCTGGAGATTGTTAATCTCCCACCTGCACGAAGTGATGGTCTTGTTCCTCTGTCAACTGATAAAGGAGAAATCATATGGATCCATCTTGATTTGGTGGCTGACTTTGAGACACCCACCTCATCTACAAAATCTAAGAAGGTCATCAAATACAAGTTATGTAACATGACCTCACTGGATGATCATCATACTCCACCTTTAACTACTACCTTCATCTCGGCAGCGAGTTCATCTTCCTCTTCTGAGACCATGCTACCGAAGCTGGAGGACAGTTACCAACCAGCATTCCATTTATATAGTCTACAATTCCGAGAACTAATGATGAAGATGGGACTTGACCAGCAAAAAGCTCCTAGCTTGAACCAAGGAAGAGGATCTCCTGTACCACTTTTCCTACGCCTTCAACACAATCTGTCTTATGTTTGCTTGGGGTTCTGGACAAACTTTTCATCTTGCCAAAGGATGCTTTCCAAAGGCAAGACTCGGACAAAGAACTGTAATATGGTATCATTCGCACCGGTACCAGAAGAAGTAGCCTTGACTGGTACCAGGTCTGGAAGACTCTATCTGAGAGAATATCCAGAAGGTCAAGATATCCCTACTCCAGCTCCAAATACCCCTCAAGCATCTTTTTCCCTTACTGTCAATATTCTATCGGCTTCGTCACCTCCAGTGGAATCGACTCCTCCTAAACCGATTGCGGCCGACAAAAAAAATAGTCGGTTCGCTTCGATAAGATATTGAAGAAAACTCCACCTCTTGGACTTGAGAAGCCATACAATTTCGACATATTGGCTCAGCTAGCCAATACTTCAGCAAGGTTATCAATTTTTGAGCTCCTTCGTCTATCGAAAGAAACTCGGGAAACATTAAGCGAAGCTCTATTGCAAGTAGACGCTTGCTTGACACTTCTCTATAAACCCGATGAGGAACCTGTAGCATGTTTTCACTGTCATAGTGTGATGGAATTAATTCCTAACATCACTTTCACACAAGATAACATGCTTATGGAAGACAATCGACATGACCAACCTCTCTATTACACAGGGTGTATCGATACAATGAAGGTTGACCGTATCCTGATTGATCTCTGATCTGCACTTAGCATCATGCCAAAAACTTTACTGGATGCTCTGAAGATCCATGTTCATAATCATTCCACGATTATTACGATGATCTTGGGATTCAATTATGGAAGAAGTGAACTACTAGGAAAGATTCGTCTAAAAGTACAAATCGACAATCTTCGTACAAAGGTCACCTTTTATGTGATTGAGAATCAAAGATCCTATAATGCTTTGCTAGGAAGACCATGGCTGCATGAACATAACATTATCCCATCAACTCTTTATCAATGTTTCAAGTATGTGGATGATAATGGAGAAGTCTAAAAGGAGGTGGCTGATCTTAACCCCTTCCGAGGCGTCAAAACATATTTCACTGACTCCAAGATGTACAAAGAAGAATTCATAAAAGTTGTACTGGCCATGGATACCGAGGAAGATTAGAGGGATACCCCAGATGATGTTCTTGTGATTCCAGTTAAAGGACGCACTTCTCGTCCTTCATCTTCTCAGACGCTAACCATCTCTCTCTCCTCTCATGCTAAGCCTCTTCCTACTGAAAAGATAGAACAGAGGGAGCTCACCTCTTCTGAGCCGCTTGTTATCGACCTCCGTTGTAACAAGCCTTCTCCTTCACTTTCTCCTTATCCTCCTCTAGTTCTCAACCTTAGCAAGCCATCGGCTAAGGTTAAAAGCCCAGTTGTAAATGATGATGTAAAAATTAATAAAATAGAATCTCCTTTGCAGTATACTGATGTTATTTATTATACTCGATGTTACTTAAAAATGCTAGATAACTTCGTACTACTCATAATAGGAGCAGTTCAACCTTTCCAAGACAAAGTATCATTCGAACCAGCTCAAGATTCTTTCTTCCTAGTTCCTTCCTGAAAGAAAAATGAACTTCTTATACTTTTTAGTAAAGGAACGGGACAGAAGACTACTTTCGATAGCGAGACAAAAAATGTCGATAACGGACGGCTCCAACTACGTCGTTATAGTCAACAATCTAAAGACATCATTCAAAAGATGGGCTACAATTTCAAAGCTGGCCTTAATGGTGGCAAGGGAAGGCGAACTCCTATTCGTATTCCCTATCCAAAAGGAAAGTCACTGCAATACTATAGCAAAATGAAGCATGGGTTAGATTATACCTTGCCGGTTATGACCCCAGATCTTTCTGAGTCTAACAAAGAGGAGCGATCTAACTCTTCTGACTCTGTTTCATGGGATTCTGACACCAGTGTTGGGCACGTCCATCGAGTGACTCTATCTTCTAATATGGTGATCGTCGAGTTCTCAGAAGACGATGACAACTTTGCTGAAGCTTCTGAGTCAGATTCTTGGGCACAAAGAATGGACAATTAATAAGAACTTTGCTTCGAGCAACGAGAACCACCTACTGAAGACCAATTCAATCAGGTCAATGTTGGAGAAGAAGCTTCACCCAGACCAATCTTCATCAGTAAAAGCCTTCCAGAAGTAGAGAAACAAGAATTAATTCAGCTTATTCAGGAATACATTTATATTTTTGTTTGGAGTTATGAGGATATGCCAGGACTAGATCCTCAGATCGCTACTCATAGGCTCAACATCCTGCCTAATGCATGGCCGATCAAACAACAACAATGTCAATTTTGACCTGACATGATGGATGCCATAGAAGATGAAGTAAAAAAACTTATCGTCTGTGGTTTTGTCAGAGAAGAACAATATTCCGACTGGGTGGCTAATGTCATCCTACTTATAAAGAAAACAGGGAAGATCCGAGTCTGCATTGACTTTAGAGACCTCAACGATTCTTACCCTAAAGATGAGTTTCCTCTTCCGATCACTGATGTCATGATCGACAACACTTGCGGGTTCGAACAAATGTCTTTTATGGATGGATTCTCTGGATACAATTAAATCAGGATGCATCCAGAAGATGAGAGACATACATCTTTCCGTACTCCTCTGGGAGTCTTCTGCTATATTGTCATGCCGTTCGCTCTTAAAAATGCTAGTGCAACTTATCAGCGGGCTATGAGTACCATCTTTCGTGAACAATTACGGAAGACAATCGAATGCTATGTCGACGATATTTCTATCAAAAGTTGTCTAAGGGAAGATCACATCCAAGACTTGAGAACTATCTTCGATCTAATGCGCCAGCATCAACTCAAGATGAATTCCACCAAGTCATTCCTGGGAGTCTCTATTCAAAAATTCCTCAGATTCATTATTACATCTAAGGGTATACACGTTGACCCTGAGAAAATCAAAGCCATTCAAGAGATGCGTCCTCCACACAACATAAAAGAGCTAGGAGGATTCCAGGGATGGCTTGCGTACATCAGAAGATTCATCTCGAATCTCTTTGGACGCTGCAGACCGTTCACTCAACTCATGAAGAAAGGTGTGTCCTTCATTTTGATTAAAGAATGTCAACAAGCATTTAAAGACATAAAGTGGTACTTGATGAACCCTCCAGTTCTAGTGCCTTCAGTCTCAGGAATACCTTTTCTGATGTATCTCCGAGTAATAGATCATTCCTTGGGTGCCTTGTTGGCATAAAAAAATAAGGAAGGTCATGAGCAAGCTATCTACTACCTCAGTCGTACGATGATCGGTGCCGAACATCGATATAGTCTGATAGAAAAAGAATATTTATCCCTAATGTTCGCTGCTAAGAATGCGACATTATATCACGAGTCAAACCATTCATGTCATCTCCAGAGTCAATCCTTTTCGAGTTCTGATGAAGAAGCCTAGTACACTCAATTCCAGGCTTGCTACATGGGCCATATTGCTAGCATAGTATGATCTGGTTTATGTACCATAAAAGTCGGTCAAAGGTCAAGCCTTTGCGGACTTTTTAGCGGTTCATCCAATCCCAGAGACATCTAAACTCTATGACAAGATTCCTGATGAAACTCTGGAATCTAACATGATTTCAGAAGAAGTTCTTTTCTGGCATCTATTCTTTGATGGTGCATCCAGAATTGGACCCAAACGTACCATTGTTGTTGGAGTTGGAATTGTTCTTGTATCATCGGAAGGATTAGCTATTCAAAGAGCTTATTCCTTGGACGAGTCATGTTCCAACAATGTGGCTAAATATAATGCTCCACTCATTGGCCTCTAATTTGCTAAACAGCTGGATAATGAATATATTGAAGTATATGGAGACTCTAAGCTGATCGTCAAAAAGGTTAGAGGTACATATGAAGTTCGGCACCAAGACCTCGTTCCATATCATGATGTAGAAGTCAGACAGGCTACATCATTCAAAGGTTTCTTCATTGAACATGTACGTCGGGCATACAATACGGAGGCTGATGCACTTGCCAATCTTGCAGCAGTATTGGCAATCCCAGTAAGAAGACAGCAGATGATTGTCATCACTAATAGAGAATTATTTTGCATTAAGAATAATTCAAACATTGAATTTAGTAATTCAACTAAAATTGACACTATTAGTGAAGACTAGAGGGCTTCTTTCATCGACTTCGTGGTATATAACATTTTACCTGAAGATCCCAAGGAAACTACAACAATCCGTCAGCGATCGCTCCGATTTTATGATAATCACACTTCCAAAACACTCTATCGGAGACCATTCGACGGTTTACTCGTACGTTATCCTGCGAAAGACAAAGCAAAACAAATACTATGTGAAGCTCATAATGGTGTCTGTAGTGCACATCAGCCCGGTCCTAAGATACAGGATCGTATCCGACGTACGGGCTACTACTGGCCCACTATGGTATCAGATGGTATAGAGTATACAAGAAAATGTTGAGGATGTCAAATCCATGCAGACTTTATCCACCAACCATCTAAATTCCTTCATCCGACTGTCGCATCATGGCCCTTTGAAGCTTGGGGCATAGACGTCATTGGTCCTATCAACCCACCGTCATCTAGAGGACATCGATTTATATTAGCTATAACCGACTATTTCTCTAAGTGGGCTGAAGCTATACCCTTGGCTGAAGTCAAAACCAGTAGTGTGATTAACTTTATCAAACATCATGTGATTTATCGATTCGACATTCCTTGGCGAATCATTTATGACAATGGACCTCAATTTATTAGTCAAAAGTTTATTCGATTCTGTGATGACAACAAGATCAACAATGTTGCTTCCATGGCCTACAATCCTACAGCTAACGGTTTGGCAGAAGCATTCAATAAAATCATCATCAAGCTTCTCAAGAAGTTTGTTTCTACCAATAGACGTAATTGAAGCGAAAAGCTTAAAGAATGTCTATGGGCTTATCGTACTACTATATGCACTCCAACCGGTTGTAGACCTTTCTCCTTGGTGTATGGATGCGAAGCTGTCATACCATTGGAAATCTAAATCCCCTCATTAAGGATTGTAATTGCTAATGAACTTACAATAGAAAACAATGATCGTCTTCGACTTCAGGAGCTTGAAGCACTTGATGAGAAATGGCTACTAGCTCAACAACATATCGAGCTATATCAAGCCCGTATTTCAAAAGCCTTCAACAGTAAAGTCAAAGTATGAGCATTTCAAAAAGGCAAATTGGTCCTCACTGTCAGACGTCCTATGACTATGACACACATTGGCAAAGGCAAATTCGAAGCAAAGTGGGAAGGTCCCTACGTTGTAAGCAAAGTTTTCTCAAATGGAGCTTATCAACTAACCGGGATGGATGACCGAGTTGCTATGATGCCTATTAACAGCAAATTCTTAAAGAAGTACTATGTTTGAAGAATGTATAAGATATCTTCTGAATATTGTACATACTTCAAATCTTCAGGTTATTATCTTTTATTCCCTCTTTTGTGAATAAAACAGCAGATAATAAACTTTCAAAAATCCTCAGTGGAGTCTATCCAGATCATCATCACAAACCTTGTCTTTTGAAACCCAGTTGTTTTAAAAGATACCCTATTTTTGAGTCCCAGTTGACTCAAAAATAATCAATAGATATATGAATTTATGTCCATATTACCTCTGAGTTCTATTATCTATATTAACGACTTATCACGTCCACATTACCTCTAATAATGCCGTCCTTTAAATAAAAATATTTTAAAATTATATTCTGTCACGTCCATATTACCTCTGAACAGAAATAACTAGTATTGTTATTTTCTAGGAGATATGTCACGTCTGGTACCTCTGAACATACTTTCTACTCTTATCTATTACTTACATCTACAGCAGATGTGCAATAAGTAACAGAGCCACAAAATATTAATATATTTCATATCAGAACACAAAAAGTTGTTACATCTTATCAAAGTATTCAAAGAAACAAAAGTTTTTACATCAGGATGACTTTGTTTCTAAGGCCGAGTGCTAAGGTCGATTATCTTCTTCTTTAAAGCCTTGGCACGTTCTTCCTGGGAATCAAGTACGCTATTCTTGGCCGATTCTCTTCTGACGTTCGGCTGTAAAGGTTGTAGGGATTCCACTTGAAGTTCTATATCTGCACGCTTGACATTAAGAAAATCAGTAAGCTTCCTGATCAAATCATCAAGTTGGCTAGAAGCGACTTGATATAATTCATGTTGTTCTTCTTCCTGCTTCTTGGCCGTCTTGATAATTTTACGAAGTTTAAATTTTCGGCTTCTAACTTCTGAAGACGAGTTTGGCTCTCGGCTGCTTCTTTCTCCTTCTCTTCTGCTGCAGCCTTATGAAGCTCCACAGAAGAGGTGACTTCGGTGATGCTATTCTACATCTCTGCAGAGCGTATCATGAAGGCCACTATAGTATTATTCAGGACAAATTGTTGCTCCTCAAATTCACGAGCTAAAATTTCACATTCTGCCTCTATTTGACTTTGGATGTTGCCCTTGATCAGATTTTAGTAGGACTTTATGGGTTCTTCAAGTTCATCTAGAATGCATTCTAGCAAGTTAACCCTCTCCAAGTCACCAATATTGCGTATGGCTCCAATCGCAAAGGAGGCTGTGCTCTTCAATGAATCGTAAGATTGGTCTTTTTCGAAGGCCATCTGCACCAGAATATTCAAAGAAATGAAGAAAGCCTGGGTGTATGTTTCGACAAGGCCATGAGTCATTGCTGAGAGACATGGTGTCGCCGCTTCAATAGAAATCCCTCCTCCTATAGGGATCACGGCTAGCACTCTAAGAGATTTTGCTGCAGTCATCTGTGATGAGCTCCCTTCCATCGTTCCTCTTTCCAAATGAGCCATCGTTGAACTAAGGCTGAATGCAGTAGAAGTCAAGAAGGCTGCAATAATAGTTCTTGTGGCATCTTCTGCAATCCAAGAATACAATCATTATATTGTATCAAATAAAAAGCGATAATGAACAGAAGTCAGTGAGTTACCTGAGATTGGTGGCATGTATGGGGTCTCATGAGGCAGATCTAAATCTGTGCGAAGCCTCGTCATAGTAGTCTCAGACATGACTGCTTGACTTCTTCCAGCCTATAAGTCTCCTGATCGAAAACGGCTGCTTCCGGCCCCCGATTATGCTTGATTTGTTGGGGCTACCATTTCCGTACCCTCTGTTTCAAAAATTTGTTCTGTCGGGGTTTGAGTCCCCTCAGCATCAGTTTTGGGATTCTCATCAATCCCGATATCTTCAACAGTTAAAGCCTGATTTTTAACAGCTTCCTGGCTATCATCAGGGTTATTATTTTCATTCTCATTACCTTGTAGGTCAACGAGATTCTGATCACCATTTTCTAGGATTTGGTGCCCCTCCTCATCAGTAGGGTGGTGCTCTTCACCCTCACCAGTGATATGTCCTTCTTCGGCCAGTAAGTCTTGATCCTGTGAGACTTCCACGAGAGTTTGATCTCCTTCAGCAGCATCTATGGAATCTTCTTCAATCAATTCATCACCAAAGTCACAGCCTTCAAAAGCCACTATCATTTCTTGATTCTCTTGAGAGAGGGTGGGAGTTTGGACGGTAGAAGGAGCTGCAAATCGGGATTGGAGTCTGTCGAAGGCAACACCTTCTCAGGAAGTGTGGTCTTCGGGACCTCTGGAGTTGGAGACAACATCATTATTCCTGCTGCAGCTAGTGTAGTTGCAGGAACAGTTATCTGCATGATCATATGTTCTGAAGTTTCTTCTACGATGACTGGAGTCGAAGTACCGACTACTGTAGCCTCTGTAAATGAAAAAGAACATTGTCAATATTTTACTAGATCATGATCACATTAAAAGAGTACAAATACTACCTTGTTGAGGTGACAGATCTTGCAAAGGTAACGATGCATCAGGTTGACTCGAATGCTCTTTCGGCATGAAAGGAATAGGTGAAGCGTCAGTTCCTTGACGGTCTGCCTGAGTCACTAATAACTTACTTCTACTCTTACGTAGAAGAGGGGCCAGAGGCGATTCTTCAGTTTCAATCGGATCTTCTTGCACAGTCGGCCCTCTGCTAGTTTCTTCATCAACGACTCTACTATGTCTTGGAATTGAAGAGGGAGTTACCTCTCCTCCTTCAGGAGAAATTCCTGCGTTCATCTGCTTTGTTTTGGACCTTGTCGTCCTAGTAGTGGGCTGCTCAACAATGACCAATGTGGTTTTCTTCTTCTTCCGTGGAGCCTTAGTAGGGGAGGGGAGTTCGTCAGGGTACGACAAAACATATGGCTGTCCAGTCTTTTGTCTTTTACTAAGCCCCTTCGCGGGAGACTTCTCTTTCCATTTCTTAAGTGAAATATCCAATGGTTCATTCACTTCATCATGAAGCCCACAAGAATAGCCTCCAGAGGTTCATCTTCAGGGTCTTGATCTTTTGCATCTCTAAACTCCCGTATAGTGTGAACCCCCGACTTTTCCCTTTTGGCGCTTATAAAACTATTAGCCAAGTTGAAACCTTCGAAGAAGGTATTTGCTGAAGTATAAAAATTTGCATATGTATATAACATACACGGGCCTACTTCAAGTGTAATAGAGGGCATTGTGAATATAGCCTTGGTACCTCTTGCACTGTAGTACCTCCAGGATTTGGCCCCATCTATCAAAAGACCCTTGGCTTGTAAACAGGTGGTAGCATTGTCCACATGTATCTGATCGTAGCCGAATTGTCAAGCGAATCGGCTTGGTAAATATGGCTCGAGATAGCATTCACCCTCGAACCGACGCACTAAGTGGGAGGGCCTGATCATCTTTAGCCACATAAAAGTAGCTGGAGCTGGACGGAGAGCCATAAGTCCAGGTCTATAAGTTCGGGTGGATGATTTTCACATCCAGGAGGAAGAGGGACATAGTGGAACCTCCATCCAGAACCCATGTTCAAAGCCCTTCTGTACTTTAAAAGAGTAGTTATGCTCCATTGAGTGGTGGCGTAACGCCTAATGAAGTCTCCTCCTACGGTACCCATAGCCGGGTCCATCAGGCTGGGGTGATACAACAATAGCCACCCGAACAAATAGGTGTAAGGCATCTCGGTATCAGAAAAGGAGTCCCGAGCACTAACGTCATTCATCATACTGTCCACAAGA
Organism: Iris pallida; assembly: GCA_029216955.1. Classification (NCBI taxonomy): domain Eukaryota; kingdom Viridiplantae; phylum Streptophyta; class Magnoliopsida; order Asparagales; family Iridaceae; genus Iris; species Iris pallida. Next base: position 11,111,048 of record JANAVB010016600.1, on the reverse strand, counting down.
ACGCAAGCCTGCATTCAGTCGACAAGTCATCATCGAAAGGATGTCCATTTTGTAGCCGAATACTAGACGCATAGCTGCAAATAGTACGCCTCGGTGGAATCTGTCGACGTCACTGGCTCCCGGAATCATGAACCGTCGTAGCCACAAAGAAAGGAACCCAGCTAAAAGAGCTTCTTGAGACATGGGTCGGTAGCTTTGCATGAGGTAGCTCTCAATGGTAGCACCAGCGGTAAAAGGGTGCCAATCTTCGTTTAGTATATTGTCGAAGTGTTTGGATTTCTCTATCAACTTCTCGACAGTACTGCGGTCAAGTGGCTTAAAGAAGCAGGGTTCACAAGCCTGACTCTCATTGATCTTATCCTCATGAATGTGGCCCAGAAACAAGTACGACAACCATTTGGTCATATAGCATGTTCTTTTTGCGGCCGTCTGATAGTAGAGGGTACAGATCATAAAGTAGCACAGAAGTTCTTCAAAGATGACCACCATTTGCGGGTTCTCTTTAGATAGAGCATCCAGCTCTTCATTTGTCGGTACGTACTCTTCATACGAATTTTCACCCATTGGTAGAGATATTGCATCTCGTGGAGCACAAAACCAACCTCTCCATGAGGAGTAATGAAGGTGCCGGTTCTATCATTGTACCATTCTACTAAAGCAAAGAATAGATTGGAATTAGGACGAATGCCGTAAGCAGTGGTCAGATTGGATCATAGAGCTCCAGTTCAAGAAGCTTGCCTTTAAATTGGTCTAGAACCCAAACTACCACACTGTTCCAGCGCTTCATCTCTGGATTTATCGAGCCTGTTAATCTCATGGTTTGATCTGGATATTCTTCCTCGGCCTTAGCAAATATATTTGCAAAAAAGGGTATTCTGACGGGAATCAATAGGGATGAAACCTCATGAGGCACGCAGCTCGGTTTTAAACCTCTCAAGTGGGAGCTGAATCTCTCTGAATGACTGTAGAATATGTCTTTATTCTTGGGACCCAATTTGTGGCATATTTTACCAACCCTGGCCTGTTAGATTGGAGTCAAGTCCCATGCCATCCGTCGAGGAGAACTTGAATGAGCATATCGAGCAAGAGATAAATGTCTCGATATCTCTGTATGATACATTAATCTGTCTCCACTCTGATAAATCCTGTCCTCTCGGTTGTATTTAGGCTGAGCCATTTTCTTGATGGCGTCATCAAATAAGAAAGCTGGTTCCTTGTGAGGGACTTGGTCTAAGCTCATAAGAGGTTCTCCGTTCATTAGACACAACAAAGTTCTGTCTTCATGAGACGTTTGCATGGCTCTCCTGGATTCTGTTAGGTCGTAGTGAGGATATAGGACATGAGACAAATTCTTTTGGTATTCCGATACTCGAAAAGCCGAAGCCAGCCTCTAAGCATCTGGGCCATCTCTGATATCAACTGTAGAAAAATGAGCAAAGTTCAGAAACTTGAAAGATCAAATTACAAAATTTTGTACAAAGATATTCAATTTGCGCAAATAAACACAAATTATGCGAGCACAATGGCTCTTAAGTGGCGCATTATCCAAAGTCAAATGCCTTATGACAAAATTTGATTTTCTTTGTCCTAAGGCATGACAATCCATCTAAGTGTTGCACATAAACAACAGTTCAAAGTGTTGGGCATAAGACAGTTCAAGTTTTGTGCAAGTTCAGAATGCACAAGATCTAGATTGTGCAAAGTCTAGGTGGCACCAGATCATAAGTTGCGCAAGAAGCTATTCGGCACAAATATGTTTTTATGCGAGTTTGATTTTTGTACATAACACAATTTGTAAAAACAAAGAGTGTGCGCTAGGAAACAGCCAGCACTCTAAAAAGAGGAGGCGTGGGCTGTGAAGTACGCAGGCCAACCAGAGCTCTAAAAAGAGATGGTCGACGCTGGCATGATGCGTTGCCATCGAATGGTGCCCTATGATCGGTCATTTTCCGGCAATGACCTTCGAGCGGCGGGTTCACCCTCTCAACTCTCATCGATGGTGGCGCGTACTGTGGCGCCCTTTGAAGAGCGGCACGTGATGAAGGCTCGGCGATCCCCTTGCCCTTGTCAATGGTAGATTTCCTTGGTGCCATTGATGATGATCAAATAAGCTTTCGAGGTCGGAAGGAAGGAGATGAAGAGTTGGAAAGAAAGAAACTTTTCAGTAAAAAAGTAAAATTTTCTCTCTTTCTGCTATTTATAAGCCTATGATAACTTTTTGACCGTTGCCTAACCCACGCACAAAACTCAGATCAGTTACAACAGTAATCATGCGCCAGTCAAAGCAAATCACTTCTAATATAAAGTATTTCAAAGTTTGAAATCATTTTCAACTTTGAAAACTTTGAAAGTAGTCGTGTAGAAGCTCAAAAATCAATTAGCGGTAGTCAAGAAGTGGTGCCAGCATCAAGAAGGCGATAGTCAATAGGTTGCGCAAGACTCAGGTGGTGCCAACTACTGGGGTGCACCACCTACATGTGGCAGGCTTCATCGAGAAGCTGTAACAGTCGCAATGATGACTGACGGCTTGTTATACGAAGCAAATCGCTTCAAATTTTGGGAAGCACAATGCTCGAGGAGACTGTGTCAATTTTTTAATGCTGATAGGTAGCTCATGCCAGCTATCAAGTAGCACGAGTAATCAATGTTGACATAAACTGACAGACTAACTAGGAGGCGCCAGTAATCAAATTATGCCTGGCGCCACCTATCAAGCTGGCGTCACCTAATTAATTTTTATCTAGAAGAAAAGTGACATGGTGCACATGCTACTAATCTCGAAAAATGTGTCCACTATACTGCCCATAACCATGCACATCTCTCTCACAGAATGCCATGCATCCCTAACAGTTCATGTAACCGTTCGCGCAACTGGAAGGATGGCGCACAAAATGCAATGCACGCAATTTATAATAACTACTTAACAGTTATTTCAGAACTCTATAAATAGAGTTTTAAATCACTTGTAAATCATCACCAATGATCATAATCTCCTGCTAAAGTGCTGCTGCATTCTCCAGAGGCTTGTGTCTTCAATATCACATCTTCCAAGGGATAAAGTGATCGTCTTTTGATCAGATTCCTACAGTTGTACTTCCCAGAAATCAAATTGTACTAATTGTACTTTTTTTTCTTAGTTTGTAAATCCAACTTTTGTTTTTATAAATAGAAACCCGATGAATCAATTACACAGATGTTTACTCATTTTTTTGATATTACTAATCGTCTACAATCTTTTGGAAATGATTACAGCAATCATGAGAAGATCAGAAAGGTAATGTAGGCTCTAAGCAAGAACTGGAACCCGAAGGCCACTCTTTTCATAGGAGGAAACGACCTCATCTTGATGACATTGGAGGCACTTATGGGCAAGCTCTTGACCCATGAGCTGGATTTACAAGACTTTGAATAGGCAACCCCCAAAGAAAAATCTATCACCATCAAAACCCAAGTCTACAAAGTCTCATGCAATGATAATGATGAAGAAGATTCTGACGGCGACGAATAAGCCCTACTGGTCAAGAACTTCAGAAAATTCTGAAAGTTTGAGCGATCAAACCGAAAGAAGAAGGATATCCATGAAAGCAACAAAGAAGAAACTATTTACTTTGGATGCAAGAAGTCAGGACACATGAAGAAGGACTGTCCACTAACGAAGAAAAGTAATCCATATGACCGATCAAGATCGAGCAGAAAAGTAATAATTGGTTGAAAGTATGCAAACACTAGTAACTAGCATAAAAGTGAGGCTAATGAATCAGAAGAGGAGGATAGACCCAACAGCAGTGCAAATGTCTGCTTGATTGCTTACGATAAGGTATCAAAAAATCCTCTTTATGATGACTTTACATTTGACTAGTTAGAAAATGCCTTTATTAAATTACTTGAAGAGCACACAAAATGTGTTAGACAAGTATAAGCAGTCTCACAAGGAGATTAATACATACACAACCAAAGTAGCTAGACTGTCTAATCTTCTTAAAGATATCAAAGAGACGTCTACTACGATAACACAGAGGAGATAGCCAAAATTAGATTGGACTAGTATGAGGTGTAAGCCCCATGAATTTTAGAGTTATTTTTTAAATTTATTTTTCTTATTTTGTTTAATATAGTTATTAATATATATTCTTCCACTTTTATTCATGATCATAAAATACACTCTTCTATAGCTTTTATTTTCGGAGCATAAGAAATGCCAAACTCTGGAAACTTCCTTCATGAGTTTTGACCAAGATAAGTTTATCTTCGATTTGGTATATCATGTCCCATTCAAATATATCCTTTTTTATTCTATTTGCTTCACACAACTTATGGGTTAATTTAGGACAAGAAGTTATCTACCGTGAGACTTGTCGTAATTTCTAACTTAAATTCCGGACTTGACATCGATCCAACCTAAATGACCCAATATTTGATTTTGAATATTTTTGAGCCTACTACACACATGTCTAGGATGTTCCACTCAATCGAGGTCCCATGTGCTATTTAAATTCAAATGACACATAAGACCCCTTATGTGACTTTTAGAGCCTATTTCCAATTCGGATAATGTTTATTGAGCCTAAACTTGTCCAACAACTTGTAGAGGACTTCTTAGGGTCGTCCCTATATAGAGGGGCCATCCTATACAATTATTTCAGATTTATGGATTATTTATTGAGTCAAACTCCAAAAAAAAACTCAATCAATGCAAGTTTCTAAATTTGGAAACTTGTATATTTATATGCCAAACCCTCTTGTATTTGGACTCTAAAACCTACCCAAATCTATGCAAAACCCACTTAACTAGCCTATACCCGTTCACACTACATAACCCTACCCTATATATGTCATGCCCCAGAACCAGAATACTGGCGAGCGGGGGCGGACATAGCCAGCTATGTATATTGAAATGCAACCCACCTCGCTATACGGTCACAGCTGTCTAGATACATGAGGGTTTAACAACAAGCCATCAGTCTCTTACGGTCGTGAACAAGCCTATTGTCTCAATCTCAAGCAAGTAATAACAGTTACAAGATGTCAGAGCACCAAATATACAATAGTAAGGCGTCCCATACATTACGTAATTGGATGATCATGAAGCTAGTCATACAAAATATAAAGACAAGCAAGAGTTTTAGTCATACATGATCAACCCTAGGATTTCTTAATCATGCTACAGCCCGTAGGCAGACAGTAAGTAAAGTGCAATCGAGCTAACACGTGCTCGTCGGCTAAACGTCTCAAAAGAATAATTTTACAATTGAGTGGGAGAGCCTAAATATAACCCACTCGTTGCCAGGGTTACGCCTGGTGGTCACCATCTGGCTGGAAGGTAGGAAGGTCCTATGGAGCTGCTCCGGTATCTGGCCATGCAAAACCAGCTGGGTCAGATCTCAGAAAGAGCAAGTGCCACAAAGGAGGCTTCACTTAAGAACTAAAATCAGCATATCAGAACATAAAATGAGGAAGGTAAATAAGACATAAAATTTAATAGGGCAATAACAGGCAAGAAGGTGAAAAACTATGCAGGTTAGTATAAAAGGGGTAAGCATGAACAATCATGTTCCAAGATAGCCATGTACTGGAACAAGACAAGGCTTAGACTGGCTAGACTCCATCCAACAATTCACGGCCAAACAATAATTATGGCTTGATACTTTAACTAACTAGGGTTATCACAGGCCTAGTTACCTAGTAAGATACAATGAGATCGTTCCAACAGCCACAAACCGTGCAAACCATCCAGGTTATCCAGACGCAATTAGGGGTTGAGGTCATGTGGATACATCGTCCAGGAAATGCATGTACCCTTAAGTAGCTTGAAGGGTGCAACACATGACAGTGTGCTAGAAATGTGCCCTACTCGATGGTAGACTAGAAATCCCATGATGGGGCGCCCAGATAACGAGATTGCCTGTAGCTGGGAAATCTCTTCATGACTACTGGATTATTCTAGTTATTAGCCTTAGTCAGTTTAAATAGGTACCCCTGATCGTGGTACTCAGGGATCCTTGTCCTAGACATGATGTAAGACAGTACTGGTTCATTTGTACAAACATAATCATCCACAGTGTCCAGGTCATTCATTCTTGTCATGTCATGCTTCTTGTCATGTCGTGCTAGCCGTCGCAACAGCATTCAATAGTTCCTATCATGCTTGCTTGTCATGTCATGTCATGTCAATTACTTGTTATGTCCCACCCTGTATAATTATTATTCCAGTCATATCAATCAATTCGTAATTATATCAAAAGTGCAAGAACATAACAAGACAACGGAGTATGCCAAAGGGCTCAAGTCTCTATGCTAGCGAACCACTACGCTAGACTAAGGGGCCCCGAGCAAAAAAATGGCTCTACGCGGGACAGAACAAGGCAAGATAGCTCTACGCGAGCAAGGCTATGCGCGAGCTATACTCTATGCTAGCAAACACTCTACGCGAGCGAGCCAGACTCTACGCAAGCAAACACTCTACGGGAGCGAGCACACCACACTAGCGGGACTCTACGCGAGCGAGACCCGAGCGAGACTCTACGTGAGTTGGTATAGCCCCTGCGTAGAGTTCAAATAAACTCGGCATAGAATAGACTACGCTGACACGCAATACGTGAGCGTAAATGGGGACACTACACAAGCATGGATCTCAAAACTCAAGGAACCCCATTCGGCCAAGACTCGATGGAAGCCAACTTGCATAAAATCGAAATTCCTACTACATGGAACTCTCAATCTCCAGAAACAACCAAGTTTGGAAGATCAAAACCATGACGAACAAAATTGCTAGAACTTAGATCTACATAAAATGAACCATGGAAATTAAAAATGCTGAGTACTAAAGTATCTTAGAATCTTGTGAGAAAGACAATAGAACAACAAAAATTGAGTTCCTCAATGAAGCAAGTTGCACTTGCCTAAGCTCTTGGTAGGTGGAGAGAGTTAATGGAGGAAGAAGAAGAGTAAATGAAGAAGTGAATGAAGAGAGAGAAGGGTTGGTGGCTTAATAAATAGGGGATGGTGGTAGGTAGGGGTTTGTATGCTAACCCAAACCGAACCTAACCAAGCCGAACCCAACCAAACTCGATGCATGCCAAGGCCAAGATAAACCACGCAATCCAGGAAATGCTAACCAATCCATGCCAAATACAAAACCCAAGGCTAGCCAGTCAGGACAAGTCGAAATACAGGTCCGATATACGTACATGTTTGTCAAAAATATGTATAACAAAAATTAAGGGTGGCAACTCTACCCGCCTTAAAAGAATTTTGTCCTCGAAATTTAATCAAGAGGCTAGAGATGTCGGGCAAGCTATACCAATCACAAGCAAGTTATAACTAGGCAATCAATCAAGCAATCATTAATGCAAGCAATGAAGTTGAAGGCATAAGAAAGACATTATACCTTATAAGTCAAACAGGTCGGGATATCGCGATCGGATATCATCCTCACGCTCTCATATTGACTCACCCAAAGAGTGATGACCCCAAGCAATACAGACTGACTTGATAGTCTTATTCTTGAGTATCTTCTCTCTTTGGTTCAATATGGATACAGGTCTCTCCTCATACGAAAGGTTGGTACCAACAACCAATTCCGAATGATCAAGAACATGACTCAAATTTAGAATATACCATCGCAATTGGGATACATGAAAGACATCATGCACCTCACATAACGACGGCGGAAGAGCGAGACGATAGGACACATCACCTACTCACTCTAGAATGTCGAACGTCCTATATACCTAGGACTAAGCTTTTCTTGTATGTCGAAATGAATGACGCCATAGGTAGGCGAGATCCTAAGGAATACATGGTCGCCGACAGAAAATTCAAGGGGATGACGATGAAAATTAGCCCAATGACGCTGGCGATCTTGTACAACTCGAAGATGATCCATGACTTGCCTGACCACCTCAATAGTCCAGGTAACCATCTCTGGACCAAGTATCTGCCTCTCGCCTATATCATCTTATGGTAGCGGAGATCTGCACTTCCTGCCAAACAAGGCCTCAAAAGGTGCCATTTGAATACTGGCCTGGAAACTGTTATTGTAGGAGAACTCCACTAGGTGCAAGTGATCTTCCCATGAACCACCGAAGTCGAGTGTATATGACCGCAACATATCTTCAAGAGTCTGGATCGTACGCTCTGACTGACCATCTGTCTGCGGATGATAAGCTGAACTAAACTTGAGACGAGTTTCCAAACTTTTCTGAAGACTCTGCCAAAAGTGCGATATGAATCTCGAATCTCTGTCAGACACAATACTGACTGGTACTCCATGCAACCTGACTATCTACCTGAGGTACAATTCTGCTAGCTGATCCGTCGACTGACTAACCCTGAAGGGAAAAAATGTGCTACCTTGGTGAGTCTGTCGACTATAACCTATATAGCATCCCTTCCAACTGGGGATCTAGGTAATCCAGTTAAAAAATCTATGGTTATGTGCTCCCATTTTTATTCTGGGATCGACAAGGATTGAAGAAGTCCAGCTGGTCTCTGATGGTCAACTTTAAATTATTGGCAAACTAAACATCGAGAGACAAACTGGGCTATCTCCCTCTTCATGCCATTCCACCAAAAATGCTGCCGGATATCACGATACATCTTCGTACCTCCCGGATGAATCGAATACTGAGAACTGTGAGCGTTTGCCATGACCTCTTGTCTGATATCACCACTAGGTACATAAAGACACCTCCCATACCGAATTGTACCAGCCTCATGGATACATAACTCTGGTCTTCGCCCTGCTACACATTCTGCCCTAAGCCGCTGAAGCTTGGAATCCGCAGACTGAGCCAACTTGACCCTCTCAACTATACTAGACTGAACTTGCATACTGGCCATCAAGGCCACATTGGTAGGAAGGACAACCTCTATACCCATCTTCTGAAGATCTGCTAACAACTATGGTTGTGCTGTTAGAAAATAAACCCCGACCCTCCTGTTCGAGGCATCTGTAACGACGTTAGCCTTCCCAGGATGGTACTGTAGGTTGATGTCATAATCCACAAGTAGCTCTAGCTATCTTCTCTGACGCATGTTAAGGTCCTTCTGGGTAAACAAATACTTCAGGCTGTTGTGGTGGTGAAAATCTCCACCCTATCTCCATACAAGTAGTACCTCCATAACTTAAGTGCAAAGACTACTGCTGCCAGTTCCAAGTCATGGGTCGGGTAATTCCTCTCATGATCACAAAGTTGACGTGATGCATAAGCTATTACCTTCCCATGCTGCATCAAAATACATCCTAAACCTCTGCCTGAAGCATCACAATACACTGAAAATTCCTCGGTCCCATCTGGAAGCGTAAGAATGGGTGCCGTCATCAATCCTCGCTTCAACTTCTCAAAAGAATCCTGATATTCTGTTGTCCAAGCAAAATGCACATCATTGCGGGTCAACTGGGTCATAGGTGCTAAAATCCAGGCAAAGTCTAAAATAAATCGCCGGTAGTAGCCGGCCAAGCCAAGAAAACTATGAACTTCTGCAACTGTGCTGGGTACTGGCCATGTCTCAATGGCCACGATCATCTGGGGATCTACTTCTACTCTATCTCTGGTGATGATATGACCCAAGTATGAAATGTGATCGAGCTAGAACTCCCATTTTCTGAACTTCGCATACAACTGGTGTTCTCGGAGAATCTGGAGGACAACTCTGAGATGCTGCTCATGCTCTGCTTCACTCTTACTGTAGACCAGGATGTCATCTATGAACACAATCACGAACTGATCCAAATAAGGCATGAAAATATGATTCATGAGGTCCATGAAGGTTGCTCCAAATGGCATAACAAGGAACTCCCAATGCCCATACCTGGATCTAAATGTCGTCTTCGGGATGTCCTGCTCTCTGACTCTGATCTGGTGGTATCCTGACCGCAAGTCAATCTTCGAAAATACGGACGCTCCTTTGAGTTGATCAAACAAGTCATCTATCCTCGGGAGAGGGTATCTGTTCTTGATTGTCACTGAGTTCAAGGTACGATAGTCAACACATAATCTGGACGTACCATCTTTCTTTTTCATAAGAAGCATCAGGGCTCCCCAAGGTGATCCACTAGCACGGATGAATCCCTTGGTCCTGAGTTCTTCAATCATCTTATACAAGATTTCCAATTCTGACAGTGCCATCCGGTAGACCCTCTCTGACACTGGTGCTGCTCCGGGGATCAAGTCTATGGTGAACTTGATCTCTCTCTCTCTGGTGGCATACCTGGAAGCTCCTCAGGGAAAACATCGGGAAACTCTTCTACAACTCTGGGAAATAGAACTGCCGCTGCTATTGCCATCCGAAATACTAGAGGAGAAGGTTCTATACCGCCTCGGAAGAATAAAAACTCTGGCTTACAAGGAATACTAAAAATAATCTTGCAGATATGGTAATCTATTCTAGCATACTGGTCCCTCAACCAATCCATCCCTAAGACCATATCATAATCGGCTATCGAGAATTCTATCAACCTAGCAAAAAACTCTCTACTGCTAACTACAATCCGACACGAGGAAAATACTCTATCTACTCCAACAAGTCCGTTACCAGTAAGTATATTGAGCCTTACTAATAATGACTCAGGCTCCAGTCCTATCCGTGTTGCGAATCATGCAGACATAAATGAATACGATGCACTAGAATCAAATAACGCTGATGCTGGGAAGGAGTTGACGAGAATTCTACCTGCCACTACCTCACCTGATTCTAACTCCTCTTTCATAGTCAAAGCCATAGCCTGACCTTGCCCTCTGGGTGCTGGTCCCCTCTGCTAGAAACCTCTCTGACAGTTCTAGGCCTGAGCTTGGACTTGTGCATACTGCTGGGGGTTCTGCTGCTAAAATACTTCGGCCTGAGGCGGCAAGGGCCTCGGGAACGAGTGCTATTGCTGCTGCTGGACTGGTACTGGGGCTGGCACCCTAACCGAGGGACTAAAAAAGGTCGAAGAAGATGAACTCCCCCTATTCGGGCAGTTCCCAACCCTGTGGTCCGGTGCCCCACAAAGCAAGCACAAACCCTGTGCTCTGCGATACTCCGATACCACATGCCCTGGCTTCCCACAATGAGTGCAACGTATTACGGAAGATAGCTTCTGTTGCTGCTGTGGGGGATATCCCGGGGTCAAATGCTGAGTCGACGTAACGTAAGCTACGTGCCTCGGAGCTCCAACGGTCAAGGCCCTAGCTACCAGGGCAGGTGCTGAAGACTGTTTCATCTGGCCATGAGACCGCTTCCGACTCCCGGTCCGGTCCATAACCCTCTGGGAGGTATATTTATGCCTCCTAGCTGCTCTCAATACTGCATCGAAAGTCTGGTGCTTAAACTGCTCCACTGCCAATAAAATCTCCAGGTGGAGTCCATGCTGGAATCGCTGAGCCCTGTCGAACTTGGTCGCCACCAAGGTAGAAGCAGACCGACTAAGCCTGAAAAACTCGGTCGCATATCCATCGACCGTCCTGTCCATCTGCTTCAAATTAGTGAACCTCGTCTGTAGATCATACCGAGCTACAGCGTCAAAGTACTTGGTCCGGAATCTCTCACGGAATACTGTCCAAGCAATAGGTGCCACTAATCTAATGTCCTACGCTGCCCACCAGCTGCGGGTTAGATCTAATAACTGCAGGTGCACCACGGCTACCTTCTTGTCTTCGAGAGTCCTGGTTGCTTCTAGAATAACCTCAGTATCCTGTAGCCAAGTGTCTGCGGCAATAGCATCTTTGCTGACATCAAAGAAGGGTGGGTTCAAGCGCTTGAAGCTGTTGGCCGTACTGTTACCTAGATGACTACCTCTATTCAAAGCATCTTGTACTGTCTGGTGCAATACATCACCTCGACGATCCTGTGATGCAAGCAAATCCCTGATGAGCCCAACCAAGATGCCATCATCCTGCCTTGCAGGCCGGGCTGGATGTACTGGAGGTTCTGGACCTCCGGAAAGCTTGACTAGGGAAGCTGCTCCTGAGTGTTGAGCTTGATCCTCTTGTTGCGGGGATACTCGTTGAGCTCCTTCCGGCTGATTGGCAGGACCAGGAATAATGCCGCTGGAGAAGACGACATATGGAACAATAAGGAAGGACCAGGACAGAACAACGATACAAGCATGTGATCAGGTCATAATTTCAGGAATTTAGAGAATATAGTAGAGATCAAGGGCGAGTGTTGATTGAGACATCTATTCATTAAACCCTCACATATCTTGATTCATAAGACCTGTATGGGCCACCACTTAAACTGTATCATGCCCCAGAACCAGAATACTAGAGAACGGGGGCGGACATAGCCAGCTACGTATATTAAAGTGTAACCCACCTCGCTATACTGTCACGACAGTCTAGATACATGAGGGTTTAACTACAAGCCATTAGTCTCTTATGGTCATGAATAAGTCTATTGTCTCAATCTCAAGTAAGTAATAACAGTTACAAGATGTCAGAGAACCAAATATATAATAGTAAGGCGTCCCATACATTACATATTTGGATGATCATGAAGCTAGTCATACAAAATGTGAAGACTAGCAAGAGTTTCAGTCATACATTATCAACCCTAGGATTTGTTAGTCATGCTACAGCCCGTAGGCAGACAGTAAGTAAAGTGCAATCGAGCTAACACGTGCTCGTCGGCTAAACGTCTCAAAAGAATAATTTTACAATAGAGTGGGAGAGCCAAAATATAACCCACTCGTTGTCAGGGTTACGCCTGGTGGTCATAATCTGGCTGGAAGGTAGGGAGGTCCTCTGGAGCTGCTCCGATATCTGGCCACGCAAAACCAGCTGGGTTAGATCCCAGAAAGAGCAAGTGCCACAAAGGAGCCTTCACTTAAGAACTAAAACCAGTATATCATAACATAAAATGAGGAAGGTAAATAAGGCATGAAATTTAATAGGGCAATAGCTGGCAAGAAGGTAAAAAATTATTCAGGTCTATATAAAAGGGGTAAGCATGAACAATCATATTCCAAGATAGCCATGTACTGGAACAAGACAAGGCTTAGACTGGCTAGACACCATCCAACAATTCACGACCAAGCAATAAGTATGGCTTGATACTTTAACTAACTAGGGTTATCACAGGCCTAGTTACTAGCAAGATGCAATAAGATTATTCCAACAGCTACAAGCCCTACAGACCAACCAGATTATTCGAACGCAATTAGGGGTTGTGTTCATGTGGATACATCGTCCAGGAAACTTATGTACCCTTAAGTAGCTTGAAGGGTACAACACATGACAGTGTGCTGAAAATGTGCCCTACTCGACGGCAGGCTACAAATCCCATGATGTGGCGCCCAGATAACGGGATTGCCTGTGGCTAGGAAATCTCTTCATGACTACTGGATTATTCTAGTTATTAGCTTTAGTCAGTTTAAGAGGTACCCCTGACCGTGGTACTCAGGGATCCTTGCCCTAGACATGATGCAAGACCGTACTGGTTCATTTATACAAACATAATCATCTACGGTGTCCAGGTCATTCATTCTTGTCATGTCATGCTTCTTGTCATGTCGTGCTAGTCGTCGAAACAGCATTCAATAGTTCCCATCATGTTTGCTTATCATGTCATGTCAATTACTTGTTATGCCATGCCGTGTATAATTTTTATTCCAGTCATATCAATCAATTCGTGATTATAACAAAAGTGCAAAAATATAACAAGGCAACGGAGTATGCCAAAGGGCTCAAGTCTCTACGCTAGCAAACCTCTACGCTAGGCTAAGGGTCCCCGAGCATAAAAATGGCTCTACGCGGGCTAGAACAAGGCAAGATAGCTCTACGCAAGCAAGGCTACGCGCGAGTAAGACTCTACGCTAGCAAAAACTCTACGCGAGCGAGCCAGACTCTACGCAAGCAAACACTCTACGCAAGCGAGACCCGAGCGAGACTCTACGCGAGTGGGTGTAGCCCCTGCGTAGAGTTTGAATGAACTCGGCGTATAATAGACTACGCTGACACGTAATGCATGAGCGTAAAGGGGGATACTACGCAGGCAGATTAAAATGTGTGCGTAAAAGGGTAACACTACACAGGCACGTTAAAACGTGTACAAAAAAGGCTCATCTTCTCCCCAAGGCCGAGACAAGTAGCCATGGGTCTCAAAACTCAAGGAACCCCGTTTGGCCAAGACTCGATGGAAGCCAACTTGCATAAAATTGAAATTCCTACTACATGGAACTCTCAATCTCCGAAAACAACCAAGTTTGGAAGATCAAAACCATGAAGAACAAAATTGCTATAACTTAGATCTACATGAAATAAACTATGGAAATTAAAAATGCTAAGTACTAAAGTGTATTAGAATCTTGTGAGGAAGAGAATAGAACAACAAAAATTGAGTTCCTCCTTGAAACAAGTTGTACTTGCCTAAGCTCTTGGTAGGTAGAGAGAGTTAATGGAGGAAGAAGAAGAGTAAATGAAGAAGTGAAAGAAGAGAGAGAAGGGTTGGTGGCTTAATAAATGGAGGATGGTGGTAGGTAGAGGTTTGCATGCTAACCCAAACCGAACCCAACCAAACCCGATGCATGTCAAGGCCAAGATAAACCACACAAACCAGGAAATGCTAACCAATCCATGCCAAATGCAAAACCCAAGGCTAGCCAGTCAGGACAAGTCAAAATACAGGTCTGAGATGCGTATATGTATATCAAAAATGCGTATAACAAAAACCGAGGGTGACAATATATATCATAACCGACCCCCTCACCCTTTTTTAAACCCTAAAACCTAATACTACTCTTACTGAACTGCTGCTGCTGCTCTTCTCTTTTGTGCTATTGTCTCGAACCATTATTGACCACCTCCAGCCCAAACACCTTATCCCTGACATGACCAATACCCCCTCTACCTTTCCAAGGTTGGCCATCACATGGAACCACTCCTACAAGCCGTGACAGCCACCCAAAGACACCCCAACATGCTATCCGAACATCACAACAGGTATGCCATATTTTGACTGCGATTTATCCACTCTAGATATCGAAACTTCGTGGGAAAAAACTTCATATAAAATTTTATGTCAAAATTATTTCTAAATTGGTCGAGGCACACATTTTACCGAAGGGTGTCCAAAACTGACACTGTTTCGTATATGAAGGTTTTGAGCTTGTTGGAATAACTTTACCATTGATATCATATATAAAAATGACCATAATTTAATTATCTACAACCCCCTTCAATTACTTTTTCATAATTTTTCTGTTTTGATATGTAAATCATTACATTTTTAAAGACCAAATTCTTCCGTAAAATGAACTATCAAAATTACCATCTTGTGAGTCCCAAAATATTTTTGTGTGTATCCAATGCTCCATATTATTGATCCTCGACTTATGATCATGAATATTAGATAATTTAAATAATTTTTTACCATTTATTTTACAATATTAAAGTTATTTTTAGTTATGGTTAAACAAGTTCTAATAACATTGATTTATCAATGTGGGTACTAGTTGATCGTGAGATAATTTTTAAAGGTTTTTATGGAATAATAATTATATAATTTATATTTCCAGATTATTATAGAATAATTTTAGAATTAATACTGAATATTTTACACATATATTTTGTGAGATTTTGTTAGTCCTAGAAGGGACATTATGACTAGTTAGTTAATTATGACTAGTATATTGATTAGTTAACCCTATGGATTATAAATATATGTATATTTGGTACATGGTAGTAATAATGAAGTGTGGATATTAGTGTTAGTTATTATTATTATGTATAGGAGTTTGTGCGACTGTGACTACGGAGGTTGAAGCCGGACCGAATTTTTATTCCTTCGCGGCGATTCCAAGCAAGATACCGTGCCACTGTGATATCATTTTATTTTCTGCTATACATGAACGTATTATTGTCTTCTAGGATTATATGTGTTAGAAGAACATCCAAGTGTGACTTGTGTGCAATCGATGATACCATCGATGACTCTCTGTGTGTGTGTGTGTGTGTGTGTGTGTATGTGTGTGTGTGTGTGTGTGTGTGTGACCTGGCATGCTAGTAGACTTTCTCGTGTTGAGGTTGTTTTTCAATGACTTCTATGACTATGACATGACTCATGACACGACACTTGGAGTAAGAGTTACATTGGTATTGACACGCGTCCCGTACTCGATTGGTATAAAGAATTCGTATGACGGATCATATATGATTAGTTGTGTTAGTTAGAGAACTTGCATGCGAGATACTAGTCGTATGAGTCATGGACATAATCTTGTACTACTCCTGGGCTGGAAAGGCTATTAGTAGGCACACGGGATTACCCTATCCTCATTAGCCTCAGTGTTGCCCTGGTATATACTAGTAGATATTCCATTATCGTCTACGGACTAGCCCCCGGGTTGGGTGGGAGTATGCTAGTACATTCGTGATATTAGTTGACGCTAATATCACTCCTTAACTATCTTTGCGATTCTAAAGTAGTCTTCAAGTACATTACACTTAGATGGATAGTTTACCTTATCAATTATATTCATGTTCACGTATATTACTTTTACTTTTCATATTGTGGCTGGTTTTTGTATCTTGTTACGTTCCTCTACGGACCTGGTGATTTCTCTAGGTTGTTGATGAGCATATAGTATAGACATATGGATGATATAATTTTGGCTACATGATTAAGGTATTGTTGGTAGTATTTTTTTATCACTTTTGTGTCCTTTGTACTATTTATTTTTGTATTGCTGTCATAGCCTAATTTTACTGGACCTCTATTATTCTTTGGATCCATTCTAAACATATATGCTAATGAGCTGCAGACCAAGACATATATTATTTGTTCATTTGTTCTTGATTTTGTTGATTATTGTGGATTGAGACATAGTTGAGATACAGATTAGTTAGCATATGTTAGCATACTATTCAACATACTACGATTAGAATAACTATATTAATTGGAAATACTTATTTTAGCTATACAGCTGCCATGCTCATGTCATGGGTTCCTATATATTTTGAAACTGGGGTATGACATGAGGATATCTTCACTAAAGAACAAAAAGAAAAAAACTATGTTAAACTACAAAAACTATATGACATAGAAAATAAGAGACACGTAGCTACTGCACAGAGACTCACTGATATAATGCTAAATTCGAAGAGTCTTGTGCAATCTCTAAAAAGTTTGAGATCAAACTAGACAAACAGGTCACCCTGTTACACAGCCTAAGTTTGTCCTAATACTATGCATGTACCACAAAGGACTAAACCAAAGAAAGCACATAAATAATACGTTTCTCACAACTATGCTTTCATATATAGGTTTCCAAGAAAGACACACAAGAAACATGTCAACACAGAAACAAAGAACACTATTTCAAAAATTATATACACATACTGTGGTGAATACGGACATATATTATAATATTTAGAGC
Source organism: Iris pallida (assembly GCA_029216955.1). Classification (NCBI taxonomy): domain Eukaryota; kingdom Viridiplantae; phylum Streptophyta; class Magnoliopsida; order Asparagales; family Iridaceae; genus Iris; species Iris pallida. The sequence goes on along the minus strand of JANAVB010016600.1, from coordinate 11,093,692 downwards.
TAGGAAGTTAGTTGATACAAATGTACTTACTTGGATTCCTAAAGCTAATCATGTTGGACCCTTGAAGAAATAGATACCAAAGGTTACATCTACCCGTTTTGAAGGTGGACCTTCAACTTTCTTATGTTAAAAGTAAATAGATTCTTGATAGTGGATGTTCACTGCACATGACAGGTGATGCATCCTTATTCGCTACGCTATCGATGAAGAGATAAGGGTATGTTTCCTTTGGTAATAATCTTTGATAGAATATTATAGGAATTGGTACTGTTGGTATATCTTCCTACCCAGAAATGAAAGACGTTTGTCTAGTCACAGAATTGAGACATAACCTGTTAATCATTAGTCATTTGGCAGATAATTATGGTATCAATTTTATAAAAGATAATTGTTCTATATATGAATTGTCTACTCGTAATCCCGTATATGAAGGGATTAGGGAAGTCAATATATCTGTTTCCTTTCTAGAAAATAATAATAATACAGGAAAGTGCCTAGTAGCCAATCAAAATGAGAGCTGCCTATGGCACATGAGACTAGGACATGTTAACATGGACAATATCTCACGACTATCGACTAAGAAGCTGGTAAAAGGACTCCCAAAAATTTTCTTTAAGAGAGATAAATTATGTTCATATTATGAAAAGAACAAAACCACTAGGTGATCATTTAAATCCATCAATGTTGTAGGCACTTCTAGACCATTGTAATTGATTCATATGGATTTGTTTGGTCCTAGTAGATTAACTAGTCTTAGCGGTAAGTTCTATGCTTTTGTTGTAGTTGATGATTTCTCTCAATTTATATAGGTTTAATTTTTTTATCTAATAAAAGTGATACAATTTTTAAATTTTAAGTATTTTATAAAAAAGTACAAAACAAAAAATGCTTTATGATTACTCGAATCCGAAGTGATCATGTCAGCTAATTTGAAAATACTGATTCCAAAAAGTTTTATGATGATAATGGATACCATAAATTTTCTTGTCCTAAAACTTCTCAACACAATAGTGTTTTGTAGTGGAAGAATAGAACTCTTATCAATATGGCCGGAGTCATGCTTAACCAGAATAATCTTCCTAAATATTTTTGGGCAGAAGTTGTAAGTACAACCTATCATATTTTGAATAGGGTGTTAATTCGACCAATATCGAAGAAAACCCTTATGAATTGTGGTTTGGAAAAATTCAAAATATTTGTTATTTAAAATATTTGGTTGTCGCTGCTTTATCCTGAACACCAAGGATAACTTGGATAAGTTTGACTCGAAGGCAGACGGAGAAATATTCCTCGGCTATGCTGCCAAGAGTATGGGATATAGTATTTTTGATAAAGATATAAGATTGTTGAATAGTCTATTAATGTTTCCTTTCATAAGCTTAACAATCAGAAATCTAGTGACAATGATGACGAAAATGTACAAAACTAATCCAAGGCACCTGAAGATACTGCTACCAACAAGAACTATCTGGAGGGTCTGCCTAAGAAGATGAAATTCATGTCAGACCATCTAGAGACACTTATTATAGGTGATGTATCCAAGTGTGTAGGTCCGTGTTCTTCTACTAGAGACATAGCAGCAAATATAGATTTTATTTCTCAAGTTGAACGTAAATTAGTAGCAAATGCTTTTATGGATGAATTTTGGTTTGATGCCATGTAACTGGAACTTAATCAATTTGAGAGAAACCAAGTCTGGAAACTTGTTCCTAAACCTATTGGTCAATCGATAATCGGTACCAAATGGGTGTCCCGAAATAAACTAAGTGAGGATGGACACGTTCTACGCAACAAAGCACATTTAGTAGCACAAGGTTATAATCAAGAAGAAAAAATTGATTATGATGAGACATATTCTCATGTTGCTAGACTAGAATATATTTGCATGTTTACATCATTCGCATGTTTTCATAATTTAAAACTTTTTAAATGGATGTTAAGAGTGCATTTTAAAATGATTTTGCAAAGGAAGAGATTTTTGTGAAGCAATCCCCTAGTTTTTAGGATTTTCAAAAATTTGATTTCGTTTTCAAGTTAAGAAAGGCTCTTTATGGACTCAAACAAGCACGTGCTTGGTATGAACGCCTAAGTACTTTTCTACTAGAAAATGTTTTTTCAAAAAGAAGGATTCATACAACTTTGTTTATCAAAACTTCAGATGATAGTATTTTGCTTGTGCAAATATATGTTGATGGCATAATATTCGGTTCTACTAACGAAAAACTCTGTCAAAATTTTGCTAATTATATGCAGAGTGGGTTTGAGATGAATATGATGGAAGAACTCAACTACTTCCTAGGGATTTAGATCAAATAACACTCGTAGGGAATCTTCGTCAATCAATCCAAGTACACGAAGGACTTACTAAAGAAGTTTGACTTAAACAACGTAAAGCCTATCGGCAAGCTAATGGCTACATCAACTTGACAATGATGAAAGTGGCAAACCAATCAACCGGCATAAATATCGAGGTATGATTGGTAGTTTACTATACTTAACTGCTAGTCGCCCTGATATTATATTTGGTGTTTACATCTATGCACGATATCAAGCTAACCCTAAGGAATCTTAATTATGCACCGTTAAGCGTATCTTTTGATCCTTAAAAGAACTTCTACTGTCGACTTATTCTATCGCAAAACCATATCATTTGACCTGATCGGTTACTTAGACGCTAATTTTGCTGGATGCAAAGTAGACCGTAAAAGTATAAGCGGTACGTGTCATTTCCTAGGTAACGCTTTAGTCTCTTGGTTTAGCAAGAAACAAAATTTTGTAGCACTATTAACAACTGAGTCTGAGTATATCACCGCAGGATATTGTTGTGCTCAAATTTTGTGGATGAAGCAAACCTTAGAAGACTATAATCTGTACTACACTAAGATTCCTATATATTGTGATAACACTAGCACTATTCATCTGACTAAGAATCGAAAATATCACTCACGCACTAAGCAACTAAAAATATGTCACGTGATCACCAACAACACGACGATATTTGCTTAGAATTTATTGACACAGATCATCAAATAGTAGATATATTCACAAAATCACTAGCCGAAGATCATTTTAACTATTTGCATCGCGAGCTTGGCATTCTTGAATTTTTGGAGTCATAATGTGTTATGATTAATAAAAAATACTTAAAACTTAAATTCAATAATTTATTAATCAAAGTTATTTTGGGTACAAACAGGAAGGGTCCTTTTGTAAAAAAGGCGTACAAGCCTAAGCGACATGGTACCAAGTATCTTCGGACTACAACTAGCTGGGATCCAGCTCCTACAGCTAACCTAAGGTAATAGCTATTAATTAATAAATGAATTACAAGTTTCAAGGTCATTTCTATTATTCATTACTTAAATATGAACTAAAATTCAAGTGGCCGAGTTCTGGCCAAACTCTGTGGGGACTTGTTATATAATCAGAATTCAAAATAGGAACCCCTTCGTCATCTTCCTTCCCAAAATAGCCGACCAGGCCTCCCAAAACCCTAATTTCCCAAATACTATAAACCTATCTCTAAAGTCTTCCAACCCAAAATTCCTCGGATCTAAGGCATTCTGAAGGCATTCTCTTCCATCTTTAATCATTTTTGAGCTATAATTCCCACTTTTTCTCTCAATTTCGTAATAGCACCTATGGCATTTAAGATAAAGAATAGTAGGGATGCTGCCTCATCTTCTACGTTCGAATATGAACCTGTAAATCTTTTTAGTCCCTTTTGTCCTGATGATGATGAGGATTATGATCCAAACCTAGTTGTTTCACTAGAGAGATCTACCCATTGGTTTGATCACTTTCGATACCAGAAAATCTGTTCGGATAAAACGATTAATTTTACCATTTTTCAGCATATTTGACTACTTTTTGAAAATTTAGGACTTCGTAAATTTTTAGAAGCTTCAAATCCAATTCCCAAAAATATAGTTCGTATGTTTTATTGCAACATGCAAGAATACTATGATTGTATCCATTCACCTGTCAGCGAGATGGAATTTGAATTCAATTCTGCTGACTTGAGAAAATATTTTCTAATGCCTAACAATGGTGATGCTCTTATCGACAGGTTCAATTTTCTAATGGCATGACCCTTGAATCCTTTAAATTGGCATTGTGTCTTCCTGATCCGATTCCTAGGAGACGGTTGTACGCACAGAAGTTAAGCAAACATTTCTATGAGTTACATCGTATCATTATTTTATCTCTTTTACCAAAGACGAGATCTACTGATAAGATCACATATTTGAAAATATCTGCTATATATATCATTCATTTTGGGATTTCCTTTTCCTTATCTAAGACTTTGTTAGCTCTTATGATCAACCGTTGGAGGGTGTGCTGTAACCTCCTCTATCCTATGCATCTGACGACAATCTTCCAAAAAATTGCTATTCCTTTGGAGTCTTGTCCTATCTCTGGAACACAAAGCTACTTAGGTCTAGGAGATTCCTACATCATCCTGGAGATGCTCCAGGAGATGCTCCACCTCCACCTCTTCCACTTCCAGTTGTAGCCCTAACAGACGTTCCAGCTGATCCAGCCCTTGCAGTACTGGGTCATACTATTGACGAGCTATATCAGTGGTTCGATGCTTTTATCACTCTCCAGGGACAACAACGTCAGGCCGATCTGACTCGTTATAGTGATATCGAGTTTCGTTACATTTTTCAGGTTCAGGTCTTGAGAAAGACTATAACAGACATTCAGTAGACGATGGCTCATTATCCTACCACACCGACGACTATCATCCGTCATCCTACATTTGATGGACCGAGACTTGATGATGATCCGACGTTTGTCTACTTTGACCCTATGATAATATATTTTGATCTGATACAGCCGTCGACTGATGCTCCGCCTGCTGATGCGGATAGTTGATTTGGTGTTTTGGACTTAGTACTTTGTGGATCTGCCTGATGATGATGATATGATATGTAGCAGCACATTTTATTTTTATGCATTTTGGACTTATTTACTTCAGTTGTAGTAACATTTTCTTTTATATGAACTGTTATTTTTTATATATTACTGCTACTGCTGATGTTCTAGTTTCATACTGCTTGAGTTATTAACTTATTATTTCATATTTTATTTGGTATCACTCAATTGTTTTGGCTCATACATTATGGGGAGCCATATTTTGAGTACATGACAATGGGGGAGATGAGCACACCAAAATCAAAATTCTAAAGATTTCAGACAAATCAGGTATAATTTCAAAGTTCTAATATAATATTTTGGTATAGAGTCAAAGTTTGTCAACTATCAAGATGGGGGAGATTTTTGGCCCACTGGTCATGATCATACCTGATTTTGACAATCAACATCAACTTTGGTCGATACGTAAAATATATAAAGCTATAGGTTTCAAGTTAGAATGTCTTCTGCACCAATTGCTACAAGTTGCAAATATCACGTCGTCATCAAAAACCAAAACCGATGGAATCAAGATCATGATTTATATAAATATTTTTTATATTTTTATTTTATTTGGGTCTAGGAAAAATATATATGATTGATCAGCATCGGTACTGGCTTAGCTATTCTCCGTCCACAATAATATAGCATAACCTATCCACAATCAAAATTAGCCCAAAACCCAATAATTTGGCCCAAAATAGTTCTGCCAGAACTCAGTCAGAACTCAGCCAGAACTCGAGTGTTCGACGTAACAAAAGGTTGAACAAATTTTTTGCTTTATTGAACGCATAAGGTATCTGTGTACAAATAAGGAAGTCCTAAACAGGATATTCTATGTACAGGAAGAAGTAGTTTCTGGAAAAGTGTGATAGTGGAGATCGAGCTCTGCAGCGGCTCCTTTATTCCGTTGACGATCTGACGACGAATCAACCTTGCTATGGCCCTCTGGCGACTTTGATGGGACTTTGGGGTCACCGATCAAGAGGCTGTCTGGATGTGAAGATCCCTTGAAGATGGTTGGTTTGTCTTTGGTTGATAGGTGGATGAGGGTGGTCGACTCTTTGAAGATAGAGATCCCTGCTCCTTTGAAGATTATCGATTGTCAATGTTTCCTCTTTCTTTTTTCTCCCTCCTTTGGTGGAAGAAGAACTTCCTCTATTTATAGAGAACCGAGCACATATGCGATGTGCATTAGGTTCCTGAGATATGAAAGAATCTGCCATCATTGTGCGGTACGAGCTTCTGCGGCGTTGAAACATGCCAGACATCGAGATTCCCCTCAAACGAGATCTCTGGTGGTTATAAACATAACCGAAGGAGGTAACATATGGCGCATCCCAATTTGCTTGCTCGGATATAGCCGAGTAAATCTAAGGATTTCATCCTAGATTTGGAGTCTAATTGATCCTCATCTAAGATTTAAATCAATCTAATATGATATCAATCATGATTTAATCCCAATCTTCTCTGCAAGAGGAGGTATAAACAAACCAATTGGGGTAGACCCATGCTTCCTGTGCCTCTGGTGAGGACTAAGTTCTACTGTGCTTCTGGGGCGACAAGTAGACCGTGCTTCTGGAGACGATGGAACCTCTGTGCTTTCAGACGACGAATGGACTTGGCTTCGAATGACGACGAGACTTCTGTACATATAGAGCAACTTATGAAGCTATGTTTCAGGCTATAAGAGTCACTGTGCTGTAAGCAATAAGTAGGCTTGTGCTTCAGGTTGATGAGGTTACTGTGCTTTTGGAGCGACAGTTAACTTGCATTAGTTGCGATAGGAGTTCCCAATCCTCTTGTAGAGAAGTGACTTAAGCTTCTGATCAGGAGCAGACGATTGCACCGTAGGAATGGAGATGGTATGAGCATATCACCATCCTGTGCCTCATGCGGACACAGGTAAGTAGCTGTGCATCTGAACAGTAAAGGAGTTGGCTGCGAAGGGAATTGTATGACACCCTTGCGCATCTTAGATTGGCACAGGCAGGTAGCTGCACCTCTGGAGTGAAGGCACTGACTTTTGGAATAAAATAAGGATAGAGGAGCATACCACCATCTTATTTTTAAGGTTGGCGCAGGGAGGTAGCTGCGCATCTGGCCCGAAGGCTCTGCGTCTTCAAAGTGCCGAGTTACTGATATACTTATGAGAGGCTGTGACCACAGGAATATCAGAACATGCTTCAGTAGAAGTCAATATTCCAGCGTGTGTATCGGAAAGAAGGAAGGCTGCGCTTCGATGAAGACTGTATCCCTTGTAGATCTCTCTAGGCTTCTGTCGAATCTGTACTAGATCCTTTGTAGAAGAACATAATTAGTCCCTTATGTATGGTCATGATGTGTCTGTACTAGACTTTGGTAGAAATAAAAATGAAGGGACTTCTCTCCATATCTTCTGTTTTGTCTTTTTAGCACTGAGCCTGAGTCTTTTGCATCTTCTGCGCTTTGGAGAAGGGTTGTCTTTAAGTGAGATTTTTTATGCTTCTATAAGACCCCCTTCAAAGTGTCCCAAACTTGAGTCAGCTCGGGATACTTTAAACAAAAGCATGAACAAGCGTCAGGACTGTACGAGCTGGGTGATGGCCGGTGTTACGCCTAGCTCTTAGCATTAATTGTCCTGAGTCATCTTTTTAGAGCATAGGCTTCTGATGGCTTCTTGATATTGGAGCCTTTCGCGTCTTTGTTGGGCTCACAAATCTCTTTAGCAGAGGAGGTTTAGAGTCACGTTCCTTTGGTCACTCGCAGTACTGCCATCTGTCAAGGAGTGGAGCTTTAGCTTAACTAGTAAGCTTCCTTCTGACCGATGTCTAGCTCGTGCTTGGACCACGCAAATAGCCTACATAAAGGACACTCCTCCTTCAAGAGAAGACTCAGCTGCTTCAACAATGGCCTTGCTTGTCCAGTGTTTAGCTCCTGACGACCCTGGAGTCTGCTTGAGGCGGCCATCGATGGCAAATCTTTTTATCCAAAGAAGTTGTAGTAGAACTACCATTAGATCTCGAGACATCCCGCGTCCTGGATGTCGTGGGCATTAATGGCATCTCGGACCTCTGCTTCCTAGGTTAGGATTGCTTGCCATTCTGACCGAGGAATAGCAAGGCCTGCTGCTGTGGTTGCTCTTGTCGGCCAGCTGGGAGATAGAGGAGTCCTGTGCTGGTCTTAACCCCCGGCTCGGGCCAGTAGCAGCTTCGGACGGTGCCTTCCTTTTAACCAGGAAGTGATTGGCTCTGTCACCACCTCACCCGCACTATTGAGAGCTTGTACCGCAATTTCAGCTTTTTTGCTTCTGTGTATGTAACTACGAAGAGTCTATAATAGGTCTTTGTAGCCACATGTTTTTATATGTAGAAGCTTTCTTGTTCCCTTTGCTTTTGTCTACAGAATAAAAAGGGAATCTTCATAATGGATTTGCCTAACCAAAGGTAATATGGACGTGGTAGGCTTGATCTTTGCCAAGGTATAGAACAACAATCTAGAGGTAATATGGACGGAAATGTTTTCTAGACCGTCGGGATAATCATAGAACTGATGCGAGAGGAACGACTACTCAGAGGTAACGTGGACAAGGTAGTCGCATCTTCCAGGCGTAGAGGAGCAATCCAGAGGTAATGTGGACGTGAAGTGCTTCATCTACTTGAGAGAATATATAGGAGGGAGAGCGAGAGATCCCCTTTCCAGAACTCGTGAGCACCCTTTTCAGGGGATGTGGGTGCCTATGCTGGTTCTGTCTTCAGCTTAATACTTCTTTAGAAACATGCCGTTGATGGACATCATTAGCATGTCCCCATTAGACTTAGCTAGCCGATAAGTACCGTTGGAGTACACCATTTTTATGACAAACGGTCCTTCCCACTTGGGCTCAAAATTTTCATCCGTCTTGTAGGTCATCATCATCGGTCTTCATACTGCCAAGATGAGGTCGTCCACCTGGTAGGATCTTTTACGGACCTTTTTGTTAAAGGCCCCAGAGATGCGAGCTTGGTAAATCTCAATCCTTTACTGCGCGGGCAGGCACTTTTCAGCCAACACTTCTAGCTCTTGTAACCGCCTGCACTGATTGTCTTCGATGGTTAATTGATTAGTGACTGTATTAGTAGACAACATCTTCTTAAAGACTTGACCCATGTTGGTATCGGAGTCCCAAGTTGAGGAGTCAGAAGAGTGTGAGTGCCTCATAACTTCTTCTTCTGAATCTTCTGAGGTGGTCGTAGGTGTAACATACCCCAGCCCTCGACAAATACGTTGGTAGTAGTTTCCAGCTTTTCCTTTTGGAGCGTGAATCCGTATGGGAAGACGCCAACCTTTGTTATAATTGAGCCCCTTGTTGGTATTCAGATCGTAGCCCATCTTCTGGATAAGGTTTTTGGTCTGCGCGGTGTAGCGGTAGAACTGCATTTTACCGATGTCGAGGTCTGGGTCTTCCAGAGTTATTCGCTGTGGATGCTCCAATCGACCGAATATGATGGGTTTCTCTTCTCCTTCCCTGGTTGGAACTATAACGTAGGTGCCTCGGACAGAAATAACTCGGCTCACATTGTTGGCAGTTGTCACTTACGTCTGTAGTTTACATAAAGAATTGTCTAGAAAATATTTGGTGTTCGAGCATGCGCCAGAGTAGTTCGATGATAACTTTCTGTTGGAAGTGGTATATCTTATCACGAGGGATTACGTCGTCGAAAGATTGGGCCTCTGTATCGGCATAGACGTAATGTTCTAGCTCTTCGTCAGTGAGGGCTAGAGCTGCCGCCGGAGGAGAAGGATGATGCCTTCTTTTCAGCTTGACCATCAAGGGAATGGTGGTCAGATGCTCCTGCACCTTTATGGTCGTCCTTGGGGACATCCGGGGTAACTTCATTCGTATAGGCTCCTACCATCTTCCATCGTCACTGGAGGCGAAGGTGGAGCTTTGTCCCGAAGCTTAACAACAAGAGGCGCTGACACCTTGGGAGCCCTTCCCTTTAGTCGAACCTTTAAAGGTTCTTCAATCACTGCTGCACTTTCTGAAGCTGTCTCGGCCTCATCGTCAACATCATTGATGTCGTCATCCCAGGGGACTGACTTGTACATATCAGCATCCGTATAGTCGGCTTCAAGTCCTCGAAATGGGTCGATATCAGAAAATTCTATTTTGATAGTCCCGTCGCTGGCCACATATTTCATACACTGATGTAGGGTAGAGGGGACAATCATGTAGTCATGGATCCATGGTCACCGCAGCGACATATTGTAATTTATGTCTGCATCAATGACATAGCAAGTCACTTCAGTGTGAAGGTCACCGATCTGATATTTCAGGCAAAGTTTGCCGAAGGGCTCGCTCTTTCCCGCATTGAAGCCACTGATTGTTGTGTTAGAGGCCGTCAACCGATGCATCGGAACCCCTAAAGTTTTAACCAGGCTTCTTGGGATAATGCTCAAAGAGGAACATGGATGAATGTTGATGCGGTTGACCTTAATGGCACCGACATACCCCGTATAGTATAGGGGCAGTTATGCCAGTTATTCTTTAGCAACATGTCTTGCTGGGATACTGGGAATCAATTCGACCATGCTGTGGCAATGTAGGCAAGCTGCAGGATCCACTTTAGGTGGCTGAACCTGGGTGAGGAAGGACTTAGCATTCTGTAAAGCTTCACTGAGCGCATCTCGGGTCTCTTTAGAGAGGCAGAGGAGCTCGAAAAGTGACAATCTAGCCGGAGTATTAGCCAGCTGTGCTAGAATATCGAAGTTGTAGGGCTTGATAGGCCAAATTGTCGGATCTTTTCTGAGAGGTTTGTCGAAGTGAATCTCTTTCTGTTTTTGCTTGTCCACGGTACGGGTCCGGGATTGACCTGCCTCCGGTGCCTCAGGGATCTGAGGTGGACCTGCTCCAGATATATTTGGGACATGGGGAGTATTTTATGGAGACTCCTCCTGGTCTGGAGCCTGGCTCTTCTCTTGCCTCTGCACCGAGCGGGTGGTCACCAAAGCATCGTCGGTCGATGTCGAGACCATGCGGCATGCCTTGCTTTTCTTTTCTTTGGCAGAAATGGTTGTAAATGTTATCATGTCGGGAACTAAGTTAGGATGTATCCATATAACTTTGTCTTGAGGCGTGGAAAACGGGACGAGCCCTTGAGCGTTATCCCTTGCTGGCGAAAGGTTGACTACTTCCGTCATCGCCTTTAGAATCGGGATAACGCCATCTTGTACCTCTGTGACTGGATAACTCCCAAACTGGAGTGTAACCATATCGGCCGTGATGGTCTTTTCTTAGTAATCCAACAATATGACGTTGGCATTAATGGGGCGCTGAATTTGCCCCTTTAATGTATAGTAGTCCCGTGTTAAGTAATAGTCGTACTGGTGATAATGGTAGTACTTCAGATGGTCCACCTTTCCCACTTCATTATGACGCCTAGGTGCCAGTATGGATAGTTTGCCACTCTTCGTAAGCATCTCAAAGAGCACCAGCGTATCCTTATCATTGAAGGAGTAAGTCTCCCTTGGCCTCTGCACTTCCGTAGACTTGGGGTTCGTAGCTGCTGAACCATTGGAGATGTTGACGGTCATGGCTTGCTTGCCTTTTTCGTCTTTAGGATTGTTGCTGTACGAGCCTCTCCCCTTGTCTTCGGGCACAGAAAAGTATAGCCCTAGGAGCTGTGTGTCCTGGGCTTTCCTTTGTGCTGCATCCACCTCTGTAATATAAGGCGTCCAATCTGTATAGGGAGCACTGTGCCTCAATTTTATAGCAGATATCATGTTCTTGCGGCAGGAGTCCGTAAGCATGGGCTCGGGCATGTCGGATGGTAACTGAAGGCTGCCTGGCGGAAGCGCTCGATGTATGTACGGACAGGCTCTTTCTTCCTCTGGACAATCTCCATGATGGTCGACATAGTCATATCTATGCCTCCTTCATAGAATCGGTCCACAAACCGAGTCTTTAGGTCTTCAAATGATGAGATACAACCGTCCGAAAGACTGTAGAACCACTCATAGGCTACCCCCTGCAGGGCTCTTATGAATATGTTGGACATGAGGGCGTTATCCTTTGGCAGGTGCCCCGCTACTGAGGCAAAGTACCTCAAGTATTGTCGGGGAGACCCCTTCCCTTCATAAGGTGTAAGCGTCTACGGATTATATTTGGGAGGATAGATGACGTTGTCCCACTCGGCGGGGTATGGCGGCCGGATCTCCATCTTCCGGAGCATTGCTTGCTTCTCCTTGGCATCATGACGAGCATACAGCTCCTTGATGGCCTGCTGTATCTCGGTCAGCATTGTGGAGCCTGTAGCCGATGTAGTAGACGAGGATGGTCCTGCCTGATTGGCAGTAGGCAACCTGCTAGATTCGTCATTGGTTAGCAGATCATATGCAGGTGTAGAGGCAGGGGAGCCATGCTACTCTTAAAGTCGATTATGACCGAGGACAAAGTCTTCAGGGTGTCCGTCAGCATATCTAATTTCGTCTTAAGGACTTCGATACGTCTGAGAGCTTCATTGTTGTCTTCCTTATTGTCATCGGCCATAAATATAAACCGAGTATGAGGGTGAATCGAGGGGGCCGTGGATCCTTTACTTTCTGGCTCAGATGCCTGAGTCTCGCTGTCCTGAGGATATACCGTAAGATTGTAATCTTCTTCGAACATAGTATGGTTGCTACCCCCCGTCTGGTGACTGGCTGCACAAGTGGAGACATCCGTGTCGTATTGTGCCTCGTCAGATTGGAACACAGGGTTGTTGTGCATGGTAGGAGGCTGGCTACCCCCAGTTTCTGATAAGGCACCCAATACAGATTTGGAACGAGTGCCTTCGAGCACACCTGCATCGGGAACCTTAGCTTTGCTGTTCTCTGACCTCCTCTTCGGTTTAGCAACCGATATGGGAGGATTCTGGAAAGGATCCTTAAAAGCTCTGGAACCCTATGCCGCGTAGCATATGGTAATGCGGGGCTCATCTTCTTTATGTCTCACCGATCCCCTGTTAGGCCTCTAGCATGGAGTCGGCGAGAAGTAAAGTTTCTGGAAGATGGAGCACCTGCTCGGCGATGGCGCAGCCATCTGCTGACAATGGCATTTGATGGTAATCTGGCTACAAGAGTGCCTTGATTTAGGCACGTCTTGTGCCACAGATTCTTCTTTCGCTTGGGAGAGGGTTAGGACTTTTGTCATAGCACTCCTATTGTACATGCTAGGAAGCTGCGTGTAAGCACAGTCAGAGCGGGTCTGGCGAGGAATGTCACAACCCGCACCCAGTGTAGGGGCACGAGAAGTGGGTACGTCCAACCTATATCGCAGTTTCGGCGGTAGAACGCTGTTCTAGGTCATGAAAATAACTAACACAATATGAAATACTCTCCAAAAAGGAGGCCAAACACAGAAGGTACGACTCAATCACAAACTAGATGTAGAATATAGCACGATGTAATAAATAAAGGAATCCTCAAAACTAAGGTACAAACAAAAGTGAAATTAATCAAAGTTAACAAACACAAGTCTCAACATCTTCATAATAATACATTTCTGAAATCAAAGACAACAACAAACTTGAAAAGAAAGAATAGTCTAAACTATCTATACTATGAATAGGTATCATCCTCAGCAGCTGCCTGAACCTCCCAAGGGTCCAGGTCGTGAGTGTAATCTAGGCAAGCTCCATAGTAAGGGGTGCAGGGTTCCTCATCATCCTCTAGAATATTTTTAACAGGTCCAGTCAGGACGACAGCGAGCACAATACATCTCACGCAGACCATAACAGGTTAGAAAATATAAACATGCATGAGAGTACGATACAAGAAAACTGAAAGAATGTACATGATATAAAAGAGAGAACTGTAATAGAAATATCTACTATAAGTAGAGAACTATCAGTGACTAGTGATGTCGAGTACAAAGTCGACATGTGAACGGCTGGATTTGCACATGAATATACTAAAGATGCTCACATGGTTATACTACTTTAGAATTGTTCACATGACTATTTATACTCCCCATATCCCAATCAATACACAAGGATCCATACAAGTTATCTTACGCACATAATTTTCATATGAAAGTCCATAGATGGGTGTACATGAGGTATATATGAGGGCTCCGAACTGAGTGCACATGAATTCAACATGAAGGCCGACGAAGGGGTACACATGAAGTATAGGTTACACATGAAGCACATGAGAAACATGGCCATACATGAGAGCACATGAGAGTACACGAGCATACATGAACGTACATGAAGCACATGAGTATACATGTATAAGATGGGAGCGAGGAATACATAATGTACATGAAACATATGACATGAAGTATCCGATGCTCCAAAGGGGATAACATCTCAATGTAGGGATCAATATAGTACCAATTCGGGATAATATCGTGACAGTATCAAATAAGGTAATCTAGAGCAGTAATATAATCCTAAGCAAGTTATAAAATGATCAGAGAATGTACTCGCCTGCGATGTAAATATCTGTGAGAATATACTGTCCGAGATGAGGTATCTGACTCCTATTTAGAGCAACACATGTCAAGATATATACAAGGGAGGATAAATGAAATGTACAATGCATCTGTATGCTGTCTAGGTCAAACTAGACTAAAGTTAACACTTGGTCAACTCTAGTCAACTACACCAGTCAAACTAGGTCAAGTCCTATCCCAGCAAGTCTCACTAAGCCTAACCAAGCCTAGGCTAGCACATAGACACAAACACAAGGCTAACACAAGCTGTTAAACACACAAAATCAAAATCATATATATATATATATATATATATATTAAAATATATATATATATATATATATATATATATTATAGAAACACCATATTAATGAATAACCAGAGGTCGAAAAGGAGTACAAGACAGCTCAAAACAACACCACACCCTAGTTAGAGCACTTGATACTAGCTTTACAAATTTGCCTTCGAATCTTTCTGATCACCATCTCAGTTGAGTAGCTATAACCTTTATATCGCCACTTGTTCATGTTTTTCCATAACACCCATATTGTAGCCCAAACTGCAATTTGCTTTTGGTGAAGTTTCTTTCCCCGCTACCACTTGTTCAATCTCTGCCGTAACGAGGAAGCGCCCCTAACTTGAACCCTGCATTCCTTCTGCAGCACAAGCCAAGCCTCCGAAGCCATCTCACCCGTATGAAAAATGTGATCAAGAGTTTCTTCTGTGCTCTGCGCACAACAGTGACACATAGAAGCTATACTAAACACCAGCTTAACTATGTTATCATTTGTTGGCACCTTGTTGTGAAGGACACGCCATAATAAAATGGACCATTTGTAGGGAAGACATGTCTCCCATATGTGAACAAAATAAGATATTATAGGCCAATGCTTTCGAGCCAAATCCCAAGCCGACGCCACTGTAAACCTTCCCAAGGGTCTGTGCCACCCCCAACCTGAATCGTCCACCACTATATGTTGATCGGCTAGATGTCTACCTTTATTCAGCCACTTCCAAACATGATTAGCATTAGACGTTATTGTAACCTCACTTGCAGGGCTATGAGAGCAGTATTTGGCGTTGAAAAAAGCAACCCAAAGGCTGTCTTGAGTTATGAACTTCCACCAGAGCTTAATTCTGAAGGCTTGCATCATATCTTCCAATCTCTTAACACCCAGCCCTCCTTCCTCCTTCATGCATACAATATAGTCACAACCCAGCCATTTTCTTTTAGGAGCTCCTTGGAATGAGCCCCAGAAGAAGTCACTAAAAATGGCTTCAATACGACGAAGCTCTATGACAGGAGGGTTGCACGCAGCCAATGTATAAACAGGTATAGAAGAAAGAACAGATTTAAGTAGCACCAATTTGCCCCCTGGCGAAAGAATTTTGTTATGCCAGCCTTCAACTCTTTTTCAAATCTTCTGAATCAATTCTTCATACACCCCTGCGTTACGGTTCCCAGCCGCCATTGGACAACCAAGATAATTGAATGGAGGCATCCTGATCGAGAAACCTGTCCGCGTTGCCAATTCATTAACCCGATCAGTTGGGGCCTACGCAGAGACATACAGGGATGTCTTAGCCGTATTAAGCTTCTGCCCAGAGGCCTCCTCATACGGCCGCAGCACCTCCTGAATGATGGTGATCGTCCGAATGTCTCCTGCCGAAAATAACAAGACATCATCCGCATATGACAAATGAGTAACATGGTAACAACCTCTAGGAGTGATGAATGGAGTAAATCCGTCAGTTGAAGGCAGTAATTTTAAGTTTCGAGACAATGTCTCCGCTGCTAAGATGAATAATACGGGCGAGATTGGATCTCCTTAACGAACACCTCTAAATAATTGAAAATATCCAGCTGCTTTGCCATTAATCAAGGGTAAAAACCACATATTGTTTTGAAGTCGGAGCATCATGTCAATCCACTTATTATGAAAGCCAAACTTGTGCAATACTTTAAGCAGAAATCTCCAATCTACCCGATCGTAAGCCTTCATTATATCTAACTTAATGGCAATGTTGCCACCCCAATATTTTTTGTTTATCTTAGCAACTAACTCTTGAACAGGAACAATATTATCCACAATCTCTCTACCTTGCACAAAATCGCTTTGCTCCGGAGAGATTAACTTAGGCAGGAGAGGCGCTAGCCGCAGAGCTAGAGTCTTTGAAATGATTTTGTTCAAAATTGAACATAAACTGATCGGCCTGTAATCTGAGAAATACTTGGGTTGCTTTACTTTGGGGATTAAAACAAGAGAAGTATTGGTAATAGATCGAGGAAGAGAGAACCCGTCAAAAAAACATGCCAACCGCCACTGCAATATCATCACCAATGATATCCCAAGTAAAAATGAAGAATTTAGCTGTAAAACCATCTGGTACCGATGCACTGTTCTTGTCCACTGACTTGATTGTATCCAGCAGTTCCTTCTTCGACGGGATAGCAATAAGTCGATCATTCTCTTCCTCGTCCACTAGGCATGGAATGATAGAGAGCAACTCGTCATCATCCCTTATCTCACCTCTTTCGTACAATGCTGCATAATACTCAAGACCAAAGGCTTTGATCTTTGTATTATCACTCAACACTGTCTCATTAGCAGTTATAATAGAATGAATCCGCAAAGCCTTCTTTTTATAGTTCACACAATTATGGAAATATTATGTATTTTTATCCCCCTCCAAATCCCATTTGATACGATATTTTTGTTTCCAGAAAGCCTCTTCTAGGCGAACTCTCTGTTTAAGCAATGCAGTAGCTTGGGCGAGCTTCTCCCTATTGTAGTCAGAATTGGCAGCCTCGAGTCATAATTCAGCTACAAGAACTTCGTCCTCCGCCTTCTTGACTGCCTGAAAAATATCTCCATATGTCGACTTGCTCCAAGCGGACAATCTCTTACGACACGCATCAAGTCATAATGTAACACCCAGTTTTCCAGAAGAGGGTAATTTTGAAATTTTGTAATTATAATTATTATTTAATGGTATTTATTTCATGTTATGATTTTTAGTGATTTTTAATTATTTTTTTTAACTATTTAAATTCATGACTTATGATTTGGTGTCTTGCTAGTGTTCATTTCCAGACTGAGGGGTATTTTAGTCATTTTTATAATTTTAAGAATTATTTAGGATTATTAATTATTATTTAGATTTAATAGAATTTATTTCAATTTATGAGAATTTTTAGGAATTATTTTGGATTTGTTTGGACTGGGTTGACTTTGACTAGTTTTGACCCTTGTAGACCAACCTAGAAGCTAACCCTAGTTAGTATGGACTTGGTTAGGTTATATGACTCTAGTCTAACCTAAGTTAATCCTTGGTTTGGTCATTAGACTCTAGTTAGCAATAAGAATTAGAAAGTCATAAGTCATGGTTTGTGATTTAGAACCTTTATTAAATCATTTAGCTCATAGCCTTGTGGTTGGGCCCAAAGCCCAAGACAAATTCTAAAACCCTAAGCCCTAGACTAAGTGGCCAGCCACCATATCATCATTGGGAATACCACCCTATAAATACTCTCTTAGTTTAGGGTTGCCTCTTTCTTAGGAAAGCTCAAGTCTAGAAGGAAAGGTTTGCTTCCTATTTTAATTAATCCCTAGAACTCCATTTCTCTTCCTTTTCATTCTAAATCTCTTCCAATAGGTTCTAATACCTCTATTCTTGCTGTCAGTGAAGTTTCATCTCAGTTTGATGTGATTTGAGTGGTTTGGGACATCAAGACAAGAGCTATTGATTGGTGATTTTTCTTGAAAGTTCAATAATACGTAACTTTCTCATTTCTCCATGAAATTTCGTTTTGTCTTCATCATTAGGAAGCCCTAGGGGTCCCCTAAGTGTATGCATTGGTGTCGTGTCAGGTTTCATGAGTTTCGTGTCCATTTGGACACGTATCAAGGATGTAGCCTGGGTGTTTATCGAAATGCCCAAGAGGGATTTTGATCTGGTTTTTGGAAAGTTTTTAAATAGGAAATTAGGTTTTGATATTGTTTATTGGATTCTGGTTGACTGAGGTGATGATTGTGTCGTGTCGGGTCATTTTGGACACGCGACACACACGTTCCCGCACGCACAGCAGTCCCCTACTACTCGGGGGCAAATCCTCCTTGCACACGATACTTGGATACGAGATATTCGACACACACGATGGGGAAGACACTGACACGAGGCTCCCCAAGTTGCACTAGTCCTCGTGTCTTATCCGTCACGTATTCGTGTGTGCACTGGATTTGCACTATGCACACACAGTGCGATTTCAGGCTCGGATACGGCTTGATAAGTCGAACACGACGACATGTAGGTTCGATTCAGGGTGCTAGGCCCCTAGCCCTACCCTAGGCGAACCCACATGTGTGATCACGAGATCTAATTCGTGTCGTGTCGTGTCCTAGACTCTCTGGAACACGTGCACGACACTGTCTGTTTGCAGACTTGTGTTTTGTGTATTTAGCTGATTGGACACGTTTGTGTCGGGTTCCTGGACACAAAGTGTAGGGTATGACACTGACACACACTATTTACTATTTACCAACCTACTTTATATTGTTTAAGTTTGATTTCGATTGCCTAATAGGAAATTCCCATGTGTACTAATACTGTGTGTATCAGAAACCCTCACTGATATTTCCAGTTTTGATTCTCGAATATGTTTAAATGATATTTTATGTTATGGTTTTTCTCTGTACATTAAAAACCATGTTAGGATATAAGGGTTCATGTGGTGTTTATTTGAATGCAAGGTTTCGAGTGATTAGGAGTACCTGTCATGATATAACTTGAGGATTGTTGAGATATGGGTTTGGGATGAATAATTTGCACTGAATATTGGTTTATGATATTTTCCAGATTTAATGTTAACACAAGGACATGTTACTGTCACTGTTAGAGTTGGACTGTTTTATGTGATTTCCAATAACAGTTTCAGACTTCATTGTTGAATTATGAACTTGGATTGAATCTAATTGTGACTGTCAACTAATTCTTAAATATCGCCTTGAGTTTACTTCCCTTCCTTATTTGAACTGACTAATAAATCAGAGATTTCAAGTTCCAGTTATGAACTGATAAAATGATTGAGTTATATGTTGATTCTTAACCCAGGAAGTCCCCTTTATAACTGTCCACATTGATTTCAAATGTTTTTCTAAATTGTGTTAGATGATACCTGAGAATGTAGTCATCAAAAATCTGAGTTTGGGTTTTTGCCTTAAGGCTAAATCTGAAAACAGTGTACTATAGTACACTGATTTTCCTTGGCATTTCTCTTGAACTTTGATTTGGTGTTTCCCATATAGAATAAATCTGAGATTCCTCCAGTGGTTGAAACCTGAAAATTGATTTCCTATTCCTGACTTTTCATGAAATGAATTCCCTTCCATTTTACTGTGATTTGCTTTCCTTTCTTAACTAGATTAAATGCTATTTTTACTTGTTGCCTATCATTTCTTTTCACTGTTAGTTTAACCTGAACACTGAACACAAGTTCACATATTCCTATACACTACACTGTCAAATTTCTGTTTAGCATACACCTTGATACCTCTCAATCACACACACAGGTTCACACACATGTTAGCCACTGAGTTTGGTTCTAATGTAGGCTAAGTCATTTATTCTCAGATTTCCCTACTCACTGATTTCAGGATTTATACACACAATTTATATCAATGTATCACTTCACTGATATTCCTGTACACAGGTTTACCTAAACACTAGAACACATGAGCACATTTCACTTTCCTATTCTCTATATGTGGTGTAATGTGTATTAGGTTCTTTCTTTCCTGAGAGGCTAACAGCCATAGCATCACCCTCTCACCTAAACACTACACTTGGTCACACACTTTTGACTTCAGAATTCTTTCACACCATATCACTCTATACACCCACACACTCATGTTTATGACACACACATTACATGCTTGTTCTCACACACACACTCACATACTTCCCTCTCTCTTTGTACATAATGTATGTATATATATAGCCTATATATATATATATATAGCCATGATATGTGTTGTGCCTATACCTATGTATAGGTATATGGGCACCTAGCTAGTGTATTTTACATATGGTGTTGGATGACACATAACTTGTAGTTAGTCTAGATAGCCTAGTAGTGGGTGTACTAGCTAGTGCTGGTTGAGTGACCTAGTATTAGGCTAATGTAGTCTAGTGTAGACTAGTTTGACCTAAATTAGACTTGGTTGCCCTAGTTTGACTTCTAGGGTTGACCAGAGTTGACCAAGAGTTGACTTTGGCCTAGATTGACCTAGAATCATGTAGAATGCATAGTAGGACTTCATTTTACCATTTTAGACTTGTTGTGACTTGTGTTGTTCTGATTAGGAGCCAGACACCACTCCTCGGACAGTACTTTCATATCGGACACTCAGATACCAGGCGAGTACATTCTCTGATCGTTTTATACTTGTCACGACTTATATTCTCGCTCTAGATTACTTTTACTTGATGCTGTCACGTAATCATCATGGATTGGTACTATATGGATCTCTTCTCGGGATGTTACCCCCTTAGCGGGCGCATCGGATACTTTATGACATGTGTTTTATGTACATCATGTATTCTTTGCTTCTGCGTTATTCATGTACACTCATGTTCTTTCATGTACGATCATGTACTCTCATGTTCTTTCATGAACGCTCATGTTTCCTCATGTGTTTCTTATATAACCAAAACATCATGTCCGTAACGTAACTTGAACAGATCCTTGTGTATTGATTGTGGGTAGGGGTGAGTATAAATGGTCATGTGATTTACCCATCATGTTCACTCTGTTACTTCCATGTTTTATCATGTACAACCTAAGCCAATTACATACCATCTCATACTCTAAATCACTAGTCACTTACAGTTCTTACTTATCATGTATATATTTCCAGTTATTAAATATCACTCCTATTTTATGTACATCTTCTTACAGTGTTTCATGTATCTTACTCTATTGCTTGCTTTATATCTCCTGACATGATATGAACTGCATGAGATGTATTGTGCTCGCTCCTGTCCTGACTGGTACCTGTTGAAAATATTACAGAGGACGAGGAGGCCTGGTCTGGATACTTACTATGGGGCAGCCTTAGATGACACCTATGAGCTGGACCCTCAGGAGGACCCAGCCCTAGCTGAGGATATCACCCAGATTGCCTAGATTAGATTAGTGAGGCTTAGTTTCTTTTATGTAGCCTTGAGGCATGTTATTAGCTAGACTTTATTCTGAGTTCAGAGATGTATATTCTTTCATCCTGTATCTGAGACCATGTACTTCTGGATATTTGCTGGGATTATCTTAGACTACTTTTCATCTATTTGTTTCCTTGAGTTCTATTTCATATCGTGCTATCTCTTCCTTAGTTGTGATTGAGTTTATTACTATTATGACACCCCATTCGGGGAGTATAAACTGTTTAGATAGATATTGTTAGATATCTGTTGACCTAGGACAGCGTTCTACCGCCGACACTGCGGCGTAGGCTGGGCGTTGTTACGTTCCCGTACCCTCACAGTGGGTGCGGGTCGTGACACATTTTTAGTGGTGGCCCATGCAGGTCGAGTTTATGTAGTGGTATTCGAACTAGAGTATCACTACAGCCTGCAGTAGGATTAGGATATTTCTTTGAGGTACTCAATCACATTAGGAAAAGCTCCTATCTAATTCATACCATCTCAGTTCTTGCTGATATTGTTTTCCTTTGAATATAACTGTCCTCCTTTGCTATTTCGACTCAGTCTCAGCAATTGTTTCTTTTGATCTGCCTCTAGGATGGTTGAGATAGGATCACCTTGCCAGGGCCAGGGGGACATCGAGGGGAGGACTGCCACCTCTCATATCCAGCAGCTAGCCCCTGGTACCGCAGCCCCACTCATGCTAGCTGGGGTAGACGTTTCAGCTGCGATCGGAGGAGCCCTTCCACCAGCAGCAGGGAGTATACCTCCACCAGATCGGAGGCAGGACCCGGTCATTCCAGAGGATCCCTTCCAGCAGCCGCCTCCAGGATACGTGGATGCAGCTCAGATGTTCACGTATTTCCAGCAGTTCATGGACCGACAGCAGGCTCGACAGGACAGAGGCATGGAGTTGGCCGTCACGACAGCCGCAGCTCGACCAGTGGTGCAGCAGCCGAAGACACCTGGGATAGAGCAGTTCCAGGAGATGAGCCCCAGAGATTTCCTGGGGACGGAGGGGATTATATACGCTGACGAGTGGATCGAGCATATAGAGAAGATCTTCCACCAGGCCAGGATACCAGCAGATCTTCCGATCGATGCCGCAGCTAGTCGGATGCGAGATCTTGCTTGCACCTGGTATCAGTCAGACCCCAGGGTGGGGGTAGCTGGACAGACTTGGGAGCAGTTCAAAGGCTTCTTCAAGAAGAAGTTTTTCCCAGATTCAGCACTCAGAGCCTTGGAGACGCAGTTCGAGAGCCTAGTCCAGGGGAGTCTTTTAGTAGAGGAGTATGCGGGGGAGTTTGGCCGCCTCGGGAGGTTCGTAGAGGGCTTGAGCGAGACGGCAAAGGCCCAGAGGTTTCGGAAGGGTCTAGTCAAGGTGGTCAAGTCCTTGACCAAGGGCAACCGGGATGCCACATTCGAGGAGATCTTGACGGGAGCCTTATTGGCAGAGGATGATCTTGAGCTTAGGCTCAAGAGGGGACGAGACCCAGTTGGGGGCAGCAGCAGCGGAGGCCAGGCCAAGAGGCCTCACTCTCAACACCAGCAGCCAAGGCAGTTCCAGCCGTAGCCGTTCCAGCAGAGACAGCAGCAGCAGCAAAGACAGCAACATATTATCTTTTGTCCCTTCTGTAAGAAACCAGGGCACGATTGGGGTGAATGTCGGCTGAGGCTAGGCAAGTGCCTACTCTGCGGATTATCAGATCATCAGTTGAGAGAGTGTCCCAATTCTGCAGGACAGACAGCTCAGGGAGCAGGAGCTAGGGCTCCGGCAGGACAACAGAGAGGACCAGCATTGCAGACTCAGCAACAGAGGTTCGTACAGCATCAGCAGCAGACCAGGGGAGGCCAGCAAGGGCGAGCTTACGCCATGACACTTGAGGATGCTCAGGCAGTAGGAGAGGTGCTCGCAGGTTCTGATCTTCTCGATTCTATTGCTACCTTATCGCATTATACCTATCTTGAAAATCCAGTTCTATCTATTCCTATCTGTCTCCTCACTATTGATAAGTTTGATCTGGCGTTTCATTATAATTTTTTTTTTCTGAGATAAATTGTATGGGCTAGGTCGCCTCGATTATGAGATTTTAGAGTCCTCTAGGGTCATGCTAGCAGGCATAGTGAGGACATATAGTCAGATTATGGACGTATTTCTCGGGTGTAGGAATTTAAGATTTTCGCTGCCAAGCGCGCGGCAATGCAAAAATTTTAAATACCATAGTTCTAGAGGTATGTGCCATAGTTGAGGACTCTGTGATTATCGTAGCCTTGCTCACTGGCATGACAGAGATTCTGAGAATCATGGTTTTGGACAGACGCATATGATTATCTGACGGAATGTTTGAGATGATTGTGGGGTGTTTGACCTAAAAGGACTACTACCATTTTAATTTCGAGGACGAAATTTTTGTAAGGTGGGTAGGATTGTAACACCCAATTTTCCAGAAGAGGGTAATTTTGAAATTTTGTAATTATAATTATTATTTAATGGTATTTATTTCATGTTATGATTTTTAGTGATTTTTAATTATTTTTTTTAACTATTTAAATTCATGACTTATGATTTGGTGTCTTGCTAGTGTTCATTTCCAGACTGAGGGGTATTTTAGTCATTTTTGTAATTTTAAGAATTATTTGGGATTATTAATTATTATTTAGATTTAATAGAATTTATTTCAATTTATGAGAATTTTTAGGAATTATTTTGGATTTGTTTGGACTGGGTTGACTTTGACTAGTTTTGACCCTTGTAGACCAACCTAGAAGCTAACCCTAGTTAGTATGAACTTGGTTAGGTTATATGACTCTAGTCTAACCTAAG
This sequence comes from Iris pallida, assembly GCA_029216955.1. NCBI lineage: Eukaryota > Viridiplantae > Streptophyta > Magnoliopsida > Asparagales > Iridaceae > Iris > Iris pallida. The sequence continues at coordinate 11,069,312 of JANAVB010016600.1, read as the reverse complement.
TTAATGCTTTGTTTGGTCATTAGACTCTAGTTAGCAATAAGAATTAGAAAGTCATAAGTCATGGTTTGTGATTTAGAACCTTTATTAAATCATTTAGCTCATAGCCTTGTGGTTGGGCCCAAAGCCCAAGACAAATTCTAAAACCCTAAGCCCTAGACTAAGTGGCCAGCCACCATATCATCATTGGGAACACCATCCTATAAATACTCTCTTAGTTTAGGGTTGCCTCTTTCTTAGGAAAGCACAAGTCTAGAAGGAAAGGTTTGCTTCCTATTTTAATTAATCCCTAGAACTCCATTTCTCTTCCTTTTCATTCTAAATCTCTTCCAATAGGTTCTAGTACCTCTATTCTTGCTGTCATTGAAGTTTCATCTCAGTTTGATGTGATTTGAGTGGTTTGGGACATCAAGACAAGAGCTATTGATTGGGGATTTTTCTTGAAAGTTCAACAATAGGTAACTTTCTCATTTCTCCATAAAATTTCATTTTGTCTTCATCATTAGGAAGCCCTAGGGGTCCCCTAGATGTATGCATTGGTGTCGTGTCAGGTTTCATGAGTTTCGTGTCCATTTGGACACGTATTAAGGGTGTGGCCTGGGTGTTTGTCGAAATACCCAAGAGGGGATTTTGATCTAGTTTTTGGAAAGTTTTTAAATAGGAAATTAGGTTTTGATATTGTTTATTGGATTCTGGTTGACTGAGGTGATGATTGTGTCGTGTCG